>WBNH01003224.1:0-92893 GCA_013401255.1 Urocolius indicus
CCCTTCCCCAAGAAAAATTGGCTGGAACAGATCACAGAATAGTGGAATTCTTTCAGAGGAAGGCAGAGCCATACTCCAAACATGACTGAATCTCTTCTTTTGAGAGCAAATGCTGGTGCCCTGAACTTAGGAACAGCTGTTAATGCCTAAAAATGCCTTTAGGTTCTGCTTCAAAAGTGAATGCTAGTTTACAAAACAACTTATCAGGTCCCTTCACAGTTTCTGCTGCAAACATGGTCCCACACCTGCACAATCAAATGCAAAAATACTGTTCTTCATGATTTAGCATCTGTTCTGCTGTAGAGCAGTATTTCAGATATGCCACACAGAGTATCACTTTACCTAACACAGTCTATATGTGAGAAGACATACATATGTAAGTAACAACAGATTTACTGGAAAAATATCATCTGCTCACATAGACATTGATTGAAATTGATTGTCTGGTTTTGAAGGGACTCAATATTTTGAGCATTATTGACTAGCCCTCTAAATCATTTATAAGCAGTGAATATTTGATAAATCTGGGACTACATATATAAGCTGCTGGATATCCATTTAGAAAATGTATCCTCTCACCTTATTGTATAGCTACAATATAAGAATATGATATATGTCTGCACTTACAAAGGAAGACAAACAATGATCAAACTGAATTACTGCTACCCTGAGATAGCTCAGTGAGATATCGGTAACTATTTATATTTTATGCAAAAGCTATTATTTCAAAGATAATTCCACTGTGGGAACAAATGGTTCTTGTTTAAGAAGACTGAAAGAAGACAACTGAAATATTTAAACCTTCTCTTGTATCATTAATGAACATCTAAACCTGTATGATTTCATATCAGAAACAGCAATAAAACAGAAGCCAGGAACAAATAGCAACATGATAGTATACAATTGCATAGTCAGATAATGTTTTACAAGATATCCACAATATGCAACAGAAATAAGAGGATACAAGTAATTCTGGTTTTAAGAGTATTTCCTATCAAGAAAGTTATGCATAAAACCAGAAATAGGTTCTTTCAGAATACTAGGGTCAGTGTTTCAAAAGAGATGACGTTCTGAATTTCCAGAAGTATGTAATACTCTTATATCATAATATATTCTGAAAATCAATACCAGCACATGTCAAAGCACATCCTGATACTGCAATGCCTCATCTCACACTCCTCTGAAGCCTTACACTGCAGAAATCATGCAAAAATAGTTCCATTGGAAACAGATGGATGGAATGTTAGGGTTTATTTTTATTGTATTATTGCCCGTAACTGCTCCTTTGTTCTAACCAAATCATATTGTACACATACATTGTACATCATATTGTACATCATACTGTTCATCATATTGATCACATATATTCTACTTAGGGAAATGATCTAGTGGTCAATAGGGCTGAGACAAAGGCTGGACTCAATGATCTTAAAAATCTTCTCCAGTTAGAACAATTATGTGATTCTATGATTGTATATTGTGATGTAGCTGAAGGTGTTGACTCCTAAGCACGGATACCATTTGAAAAGAAGGAAATAATCCATGATGCTGATTTTGACATTTATGTGATAACATGAATGAAGAAAATATGCTCAGATAATCCTAATCTCCAATATTTAGAGGACATTTTTTCAGATCTAGATTCTTAGAAGTCATAAATACTGGAGACCCTGAAAATGCCAGGCAATCCATCAGATGATGCAGCACTGCGTCATCACAAGTCAGTGACAAGGCTGGCAACCTTGGAGCCCCTCAGCTCTGACTTCTGCTTCTGGGGAGTAGGGACTGGGGAGGAACTGAAGGTTGACTTCATTACAGTAATAATTAATTGTTGTAATCCTTCAACACATACACTTTATTTCACAGAAAAAAAAGAAACACCAAAAACACTGTAAACCAGAATATGTTGCTGTTAAAAGAAAAATCGAATCTTTCTTGTCAGATTTGTCTACTCTTCTGACAAACAAACCACTGACAGTTTCTCTGGAATTTTTTTTAATATTCAAGTATCAGTGTCAGTTCATCTAATAGGTTGTAAACAGCAACTATAATGAAAGCTGCTGTATGACATTAGTGAAATCATTATCCACTAAAGAAAAACAGAGAGAGAGACAAGTCGTATCCTTTCCTCTGATGGTTTTTCAAATGCAAATATTTTAGTTTTCTACTGGTGTCTCAGACTGAAAGAGAGACCACAGTTGGCTCAGGAGCTTTGCTAAGAATTACCATCTCTTTGATTATCAAATAGTTCACAGAATCATACAGAATCACAGAATCTTAAGGTTTCAGTTGATCTTTGACTTTTACCTGGATGTATTTCAAGATGTATTTATGAAAGGATATTACCTGACTTAATTCTTGCCTGAGGATGAAAACTTTAATGATTTTTTTTCTAGTATGTTTGTTATATAAAATAGTCACCAACAGCTGCATTTGCAAGAAGTGGTAAAACAGTGGTAAATGGGCTGCCTTCTATGAGATGTACGAAACCACTATGAAAACAATTTAAAATGTATGCAATGGGGAATAAAATGTTTATGGCTCTCCCAAAAATCTTCAATTTTAAGTGGTTCAAGTGTATCAAATTGATTTATTTCACATCATTTAAAAAATACCTATTTTTTTTGAAATTAACTTACTTGATAAGCTTAAAAATATTATTAAATGTAGGCTGACCCAATGAAGATGCATTTTTTGAGGAAAAAGCTGATTTATTGAATTTAGTTGAAAAATTACTTTTGCTCAAGAGCTTTTAGTTTGCTAAGGAATCCAAAAAGTGGAAAGCCACAGGTCAAAGCTTTTAAGTGTCTTCAATTGTACACAAATTAATGTATTCATACTTCAAAACAGTTGTATTTACAGAAATCCAAAAACCAATTTCACATTTGTCTCTATGAGACAGAAATTGAATCATTACCATTCTGTCTTTGCTGTCTCTTGTTTCTTGTTTTGATCATGAAGAAAATTTGGAAATCAAATATGGGAAAATTATAGGATGAACATTGTAAAAATGCCACTATTTGGCAGCATGTACTACACATCATCATCAGTCCTCTGGAAAATGTTAGCAGTTAACTCTCAACTATGAAGTATTTAATGCAGAAATGTGTGATCATCACATTCAATTAAGATCAATCTCATCTTAAAAACAACACCAAGTCGATAATCCTGCTGACAGGATGACCACTGCCAAAATATAAGACATATTGTTTGCTATTGGGTGAGACATTGATAGTTCATTTATCTATTTCATAACTAACATTGACAAAATCAGATGTGAAGAAAAATTTCTGCTGAAAACACAGAACCATTGTGGAAAGCTGCAGGCATGCATTACAGTAACTGCCCTGCCTTGGCACACAAGAATGTGCTCTCTGATGTCTTTCTACTTGGACTGTCACAGCATTTGACTCTTAGAAAGGCAGGGAATGCTGCAGTGTCTACTACAGCACTTCATGTGGTGAGTTGACAAGCCAGCACACTTCTATGCTGCCATAGACAGAAGACTCTCTGCAGAGTTGCAGCTCTGCTCCCTTGATACAACAAGACTTAGTCAATTAGTATAGTGCTCACTTCTAAAGGCAAAACAACAGGAATCAAAGGGTTTGGATGATTCTAGAAACATTAAGGAGCACCAGGCATTGCTCTGTTTCCCATCCTGTTAGGAAGTGGTAGGTACTCTCCAGTACCTACTAATTCCACATAGTTTTGTTTTTTCAACCCACCTTTGCTAATGTCAGGGCAGCAGGCTACATATTTAAGAAGTTAATATAAGTCATCCTACTCTACCTTCTTCTCATCCAATGGAATTGTCTAGTCAAAGAGATGAAAAAAACCAACCATCACTGTACAGAGACTTGATGCATAATTTACAGTTCCTTTAATACTCAACAGCACAATATGCCCACATTTCTATAAAAAGAGTCTGAAAAGGTAACCACTGCCTTCCTTTGGAGAGATTTTTATAAAATGCCCTGATAAAATTAATACATTTGCTTTTTGGAGAAATACCAATGAAGTTATTACATCATTAGTCTTGTTTCAAAGCCAAGCAGACAAAAAGATGCTATTTCAATCATTAGTCTTTTCAGGTCTTTGTTTTTTCTGGATAAGTTAGTGCTTAAGGTGTTTAGGCTCAATGTCTAAAATGCATTTAGGAAATTTATTTTGTCAAGTAATCATTTATTATCAATAATTTAAATAGAAGGTAATGGTATATCCAGGGATGGCAATACAGGCAAAACATATTGAAATGTTACGTATTTTGTAATTGATATAAAGCAAATATGCTATTGCTTGTCTGCCTGTTGCCCTCAAAGTCTAACTCTGTTTAATGTCCACTTTCTTTCTCTTTTTCATTAATCATTACTTTACTTGCATTCTGTTCATTGTCAAGTAGCTCTCTTTCCAAGAACTAATATCAAAGTAACAGATTTAATATCACTGCTGTATTACTGAGTGCTTTTGGAATTCAAAGAGTAGTTAATTGAAAGCAGTAGGTTTAAAATGCAAGAATGAGGTCTGAATGACAAGCACAGTTTAACTGTGTATCAATGTTAAACGTGTTTAAATGTGTTGCAGATAGAAAAAGCTGTTAGCATGTTTTGTGGCAAACACAGTGATCAAATAATGAAAATCAAAACACAAAAATCAAAGAGTGAAAGAAATGTTATTTGGAAGAACCTTCTGAGGTCTTTCCAGTGTTGCCCTAAACTTCTAACAAAGAGCTTTTCATAGTGTCTGACATGAATTTCAGTGTTTGCAGCAATGGACAGTGAACTGCTTCCCAAGAGTCACTCATAACTCACTCCCACATTTCTTAGGAAGACCTTTTCAAAATGCATCATTTTTCTCAATAATGGTCTCTATATCCAACCTTATTTCTAGAACTGGTCTCTTGCCCATTCTAACTCTCAAGCTACATGTGAGCATCATTCTCACAAGTATCAAACCAATTCCATACTACAGATCAATCTTTTAATTTAACTGAATTCAAGAGAGTTCCAGTGCCAAGAAACATTTTGCATAACTGTTTAAATTAATCAGCAGGGGCTCTCTCGTTCTTTGCTACCTTCCCCTAAAATCATTTTAATTGCCCTGCATGACTTTGTTGCAGCATTTGCTCCAGCTGACATGGGGGGTCTTATCTTTCCTCACCTAAAAAAGTTAAAATATGCAATTGCTACTTGTTCCTAAAAGCCTCTTAACCATCACATTCAAGTACCTGCAGGAATCTGCTGCCCTACTCTTCTGAACCTCAGCATGAGATTGCATGGTAATGTTCCATGTAACCTCCAGTCAAAACTACACTGATGACGTCTGTCCAAGAGAGTTCTTTCCTACTAATGTAACCAAAACCTGCCTCAAGCGTTCCAGCAGCACCTCTGTTTGACTGGCATTAGGTTAAAGAAAAGGTGAGGCCTTAACAAAAGCTTTAACAAAAGCTCTCTCAGCAGGGCCAGAGCTAAGTGACAGGATTAGAAAGGAGGGCAGAACAGGATTCAGCACTTCCCGCTTGCTTTGGTCGTGTTTAATGTCACATCAACAGTGCTAAAAATATGTCTGCTACTTGTAGCCTTCAAGTTCATTCCTTGCTCCTCGTGATGACTTGCTGGAGTAATGCATGCCTCCACACAGCTAGGCATGAATGCCTCAACTCTAGGTATGCAAGAGGAAAAATTGTCTAGCTGGGGTGCTGTCTCAGCCATCTTCTTACACCTGCACAGCAAGATGTGATTGCCTTCATGCTAAGATCTTACCAGATTCTTGCTGTAGCCTCTACGTAGCCTCCGTCCTGATCTTCACATCTCAGGGATATTTAAAAGTGTCTCCCGTGATCAACCCTTTTAGTCGAGGCCGCTGTAATTTGCAACAGTAGTACAAAATACCTTAAGTGTGACATTACAGTTGCATGTCATGCAGTTGAACTTAGCTGCATGACAGAAGCTCCCAGAGGAGCTCACAGGCAACTTCCAGAGCAAGCAACAAAGTTTTCCTCTTAAAGAAAGAGCAATCACTTAAAAGTATACACACATAAAACCTTCCCTGGCTCTAAAGAATGTATGTGTGCTTATTTAGTTTCATATGCTATGCTGAGGGGGAGCATGGTGATCATACTCCAGTACTGAATTATCTAACCGAGGAATGGATTCAGGCAGATAATGTATTTTAGGAGTTTCTTTTCTGGGTAGGCGTGGTCTTACAGAAGATAGAAATAGAAAAGTCAAGGTGTACAGTAAACCATTTAAGGCAGAAGATTTAAGCAACAAAATTGCTTTTTACCTCTCACCTTTATTCTCTCAACTGCACCACATAAGTCATCAGCCTAGCAGCCACCAGCCTGTCCTCTATTAGGGGTGAGAAGAGGCAAAAAGAGTGAGGGGTTTATACCTGGAAGATATATTCCATATTTGTGCCACTGACATTCTCACAGAGCATAACCTGCTGAACACTCTGCACTCTGGGCCGTAGGCTGGACACCTACCATCACCCAGGCCCTGTGCTGCACATGGGCACCAGACGCCTTCTGCATCAGGAACTGACCAACCTGCCCCTCTTACTGACTCCAATGCAAGTTGCTTCCCTTGAGCAGCAAGCACATCCCTCCCATTTCAACCCTTCCAGCCCTCTTCCCCCACCCTCTGCACTGCATCTGGGAAGGCATTTGCTTGCAGACAATAAGAGAGGAGGCTCACAGGCTGGTGTGTCACACAGGCACACACATGGGTCCTCACCAACACCATGGGCAGACACAGCTCTTCTGTTGTTACTCAGCAACAGAGATTTCTGTGGTTGCCAAATATGATCCTGTTATCCAGGTGTTTGGTGGTACTGCAGCCACCTCTGTTGACTCAGCTGCCTGCTCTGAGTATCTCAGCTGCTACCAGTGGCAAACTTCAGGAAATGGTCTATCTTCTCTGAGGAGTCTTTACTTCCCACACTTTCTAGCAAGAGGACCTGATCTTGACAGGACTCTTTCTGATGCTCCCAGTGTACAAAGAGTAATCGCAATTCCACTTGGGTGGGCTTGATCCAAACAGCCTTACTCTGTATGAGATGTGTCTATGTATTGTTTGTGAAAAGCAAATGGTAATCCTCTGAATGAAGTCCTGCAGCTCATTTTTACAGAGTCCATCCTCACACCCAAAAAGTAACCTTAGTGCCATTTCAAGCAGTGCATAACATTCTTTCTGGTCCACATATGCATTTGGTTTCATTTATTTTTTCTATATGAATGTTCTTTTTATTGCTACCTAATGTAACAAGAAAGTGCAAACTAAAGTATGAAGATGGAGTGTTCCCTGTTAAACATACCAATGTAAATGTCCTTTTAAATGCAATACTTCATGTGCTGTATTTCAATGGGGAGAGAAGAGGTCAAATAGGAAAGAGATAAGTATGAAATCTAATTAAAATAAATCCCAATAACAGAGGCAATACATATTAGTGGAGGAAAGCTTCAGAATGTAAACAGAATATTACGAGCTGAGCCATCATTTCAATAGGGAAACTCTAGAATTACTCTGTCCTTCTGAGCTATGCTAAAATCAAAACTATGAAAACAAAAATTGATTCCATCTGCTTAGCCCAGTCTATTTTATAGTGACTCATTCTATTTTCCTATTACAAAATGTGCCCTCCATTATCTTCCATTTCCACAGCCAGCTCCACACAAAGGTTCTCTTCAGGATTCTGTCTTCCTCCAGGAAGCAAGGACGAGAATTCTTCAGTAATAAATTTCACAAATATTAAGTGAAATAGCCTGAAGTGGTAGAGTTCATAGTATTTATCTCATCCACAGTAACCAGTGAACATAAAGGTCTGATTCCACTGAATAAAACTGTCTGCAAGGTTTCCTCTACAGAGATTATACTTTAAGCATGAACTGGTCTCTATTTAATTGACACATTGCAATCAGAACATTTTCTGGATGATAAAGACTTTGTCCTTTTGAAAATAGGCAGAAATAATTGTAAATAAGTATACAAAACCGAGACATGTCTTACCCACAAATATATACAGATCATGGAACTATGATACTGTAGAAATAACCAGGATGTGGTGGGACAACTCACATGGCTATAGTGTTGTAATGGGTGGACACAGGCTCTTCAGAAAGCCAGTTAAAGAAGACAAGGAGCAGAGGACCTCTCTGTGTGAAGCAGCAGTTTGAATGTTGGGAGCTCTTGTACAGGTTGGACAACAGGGTTGGGTGAGTTTTTATGGGTTGGCAATCAGAGAGGTCAGTGAGGGTGACAGCATGGTGGGTTTGGGCTACAGACAGCTACAGGCACCATACCTGGGGTGAGGAAGTGGGCAATGCTCCTCACAACAACTTTTTTAAACAACTCAAGGAAGTATCTGGATCACAGGCACTGTTTTTTGTGGGAGGTTTTAGCTACACCGACACCTGCTGGAGAACAAAATGGCAGGACACAAGTAATTCAGAGGATTTCTGGAGCGTGTCAAGGACAGCTTCTTGATACATACAGTGGAGAGGCTAACCAGCTTGCTGTTATTCAGAAATGTGGAAGAAGTAGCTGGCAATGTGATATTTGGAGGCAGATTTGTTTGTAGTGACAGGGAAGTGAAGCTTAAGATCTGGATGAGGGACTGAGAAAGAGCACAGGCCCTGGGCTTTCAGAGAACTGACTTTGGCTTATCCAGGAACTGTGAAACAGCTCAGCAACACCAGCAGCTTGGCAAAGGCCATCATGTCTGTGAAAACAACTTATTCAACACGAAAAACTGTCCATGCTGACATTCAGGAAGACAATCAGACTTATCAGGATATCATCATGGCTAAACAAGGAGCTTGTAACTGAGCTGCAGCTCAAAGAGGCAGCATAGAGGGTGGAAGCAGTTATGGATACGGCTGGGGTGATTCAGTGATGTCTTTGTCTCAGCCTCCACCAACAAAGTCTTCCATAACTCTGTGCTTAGCAGAGGTCAGGGAGGAAGAGTGCAACCAGCAGCAGATGAGGATCAGGGCAGGGATGAGTTAACTAAATGCATACTCGTCTGTGTGAAGATGACAACTGGGGACAGTGCTTGGATTTAACAATGGGAAATCATACCTGACCAATCTGATTGTCTTCTATGATAAAGTGAGTGGTTTTGTGAATGAGAACAAGGGACATCATTTATCCTGACTTGCTTCCAATACTGTCTCCCACAATATTTTCATATCTATGCTAGGACATGACAGCCCAGGTGGTAGACAAGTATATGACTAAAATGCTGTCTGGACAACTAGGCCCAGATGCTCATAGTTAACGCTTTCTACTCTTCTTGGAGGACAACACCAAGTGGAGAGTTGCAAGGCTCTGTCCTGAGACCTGTCCTGTTTAACATCTTTATCAATGGCCCAGAGGAGGTGATGCAGGGCACTTATCAGGTTTGCAGGTAACTGTGGGGAAGAGTCCTGTCTGAGGACAGGGCTGCCATTCAGAGAGGCTACAATGAGCTGACGAAATGTACTAAAAGAAGCATTATGTACCTGCGAAGGGAGAGCCCCTGTCCACATCAGGGCCTGACTGCCTGGGGAACAGCTCTGCTGAGGAGGCGCCAGGGGTCCCAGTGTGCAGCAAGTTGAGCCTGAGGCAGCAGTGAGCCCTGGCAGTCAGGATGGCCAAGAGCATCCTTGCAGTGGAGCATGATCAGTGGAATAAGGGATTATTCTCCTCTACTCACCACTCACTAGATTACATCTAGAATATGGCATCCCGTTTTGGGCCCTCTGACAGAAGATTTTGAAAGATAGAAACAAGTTTAGTGGAGATCACCAAGATGGTCAGAGCTGGAGCAATTGTTCTGTGAGGAGGGGCTGAGGCAGCTGGGCTTGTTCCATTGGCAGAAGAGATGGCTGCAGGGTGACAACAGCAGCTCTAGTCCATGTAGGAGGTTACTGAAGAGCTGGAGACAGAGCTTTTTTTAAGAAAGGCATGGCAAAAGGAAAGAAAAATGAACAAAAATGGAAACAAGAGATTTTTACTTGATAAGAGGAGAAATATTTTACACCATAAAGACATCTCAGAAGCAATAGAGGTTGCCTAGAAGCTGTGCAGTCTCTATCCTTGCAGGTTTTCAAGACCTGATTGGCTAAAGTCCTGAGAAGCCTGGTCTGCACACACAGTCACTATAAGCAGGAGGTTTGACTACAGACCTCCTGGGCTGCCTTTGCACCCAAGTATTCCTATGCTCCTATGAAATATACAATAAAAAATAAAGTATCATCCAGTTATACATATAAAAAGTATCATCCAGGATAGGATGATACTTTTAGGTTTATAGGATATAATATTGAAAATGGATGCCTTGTGGTGCCTATAGTATGACATCGTTTATGTATGTGCCATACTGAAGTTAAATACATGAACAGACGTCACCAATAACATGTACAAACAGTATTTGTAGCACAGATTGACACTGCTCCCATGCAGTGGTTGAATATTGACCGGACCTGCATGTAACAAAGAGAAAAGGGCAGAATCAATAGAGGCCCAGGAGGTACAAAACTAGGGAAAAAATGTGTGGGCAAAGTGAAATCCATGTAGCAATCAGAAAGAAGGGCATTAAGACTAAACAGGCAGAGAGAGAGAGAGAGGTAGGACACAGAGGAGATTAGGGCTAGCTGGAAGGGAAGAGGGAAAAGAGTGGGAGGATGGGCATGGGGATACAGCATTCCTCCACTGTCAGCAAAGCATTGTGAAACCCACCAAGCCAGGGTCTACTCTGTGCCCCTCGCTGAGCGCCTGCAGGGATGTGACCTGCTGCTGCTAACAGGGACACTCTTGACTTCACACGTTAGGAGGATTCAGTTTTGAAGGTATTGATCAGCAGGTGACCTGGTGTGGATGTTAATGTGGCTTCCATCAGTGGAGTCCCCGTTTGCTCTACTTTGTCATTCTTAAAACTAGTAAACGATGCACACAAAGAAAATCTTCAAAAGATCATTAAGCAAATGAAACATTCTGTGATTTGGAAAAGCCTCACTTACGGTTGTCTGCTCAATTCTTTGTCCAGTCTGTGATTAGACAATCATAATTTCTGATTACAGTGCTATATATGCTTTTCATTTTGAAGAGTTTTCCTTATATTTTATGTATTAACCACAAATTCAAACTGAGGTCATTGTCTAAAGTATTAATCCATTAATGAGAAAATAAACAAGTAAAACATTAGATAATATTCATACTATAACTCCATGCTGAAGCTTTAGCAATGCTCTTTTGGATATTACTCTTTAGATAAACATGTATTTTTGAAAAAAAAGACAAGGTATTTTGGGGTCAAGTTATTACTTCCAGTTTCAGCATTTCCCCTATTTCCTACCCAATGCACCTTGCCTCAGTGTAGCTGTATTTCAAACTATTAACTAACAAGCTTGCCAAGTCTCACTTAGCTGAAGCAAACGTGAATAAACACTGGTAAATACTGGCCCACTATGAAACCAAACCAAAACACCATCACCCCTATTTAAGTGCTGAAAGGATTCAGCACTAATTTGCTCTTAACGAAAGCAGTGGTCACCTTCCCTCACAGCTTTGGAAAGCCACAAATACACTGCTCTTTTTGTGATATCAAGAAAGTAACCCTGTTAATGCAAGGCAAACTATAAATTGCATTTCAAGCCTACGCTAATGAGGAATAAGCTGTGTTCTGACTGGTTGATCTTTCTCTTAATAATTTGCTTTGATCACACCTCCTTTTCAGTAAGCTCCAGACAAACTCCAGGCAAACAATTTCTTCTGCCATTTACTTATCTAAAGTTACAGAAAATAATGTACAAAGACATGAAATGGTCCCTCCAGAAAAACCCAAGAAAACTTCAAACTCTTAGCTATTGGTCTGGGTTACAATAGCAAACCAACATTGGACTAGATTTCCATTTTTGCAGCTCACACGCACACAAATCATATTTCCAAATTTCCATAATTTCTACAGAAACGTACCGTCACAATTAATTTGAGATACATGAATGAAGTTTTCATCTTAAGGTCAATGCTTAAAGGAAGCTGGGAAATACTCCTACGAATTACAACAGATGGTTTGCCTTTCTTATCATTACATTAAAAAAAAATAAAATCAACATTTCCCAACATGTCTTACCGTTTGCTTTTCCTCTAAAGCCTCTCGTCCTGAGACTTTTCTTTCATGTTTTCGGTGCTCCATTTCCCCAGGAAAAAAAAACAAAAACAAAAAACTCAAACACACTAGTATCCTAAGCAGAAGTGATTTAACCTGGCTACATGTTAGATATCCCTGTACTTCTGGGAGAGAGAAATATCAGGCAGTGCTGTGGTGATTTCTGGTCAGCTCGTGTTTCCATTTATAGCCGTCAAAAATCCACAAATAGAAGCGTGAAGAGAGGGCAAGCAGCTGCCTTTGATAACAATAAACAGTAGTTTAGTATCACAGCAAACTTTTCAGGAGGGACTTTTGTTACTGGTCCCATTCACTTCGCTATACCCCAAAAGCCCATTCTGAAAAAGTCCATGAAAATTAGTATCTATGTCTCAGCAGCACTAATTTATATTCACAGAGACTATTAAGCAAGTAAGATGACAAATTTGATTAGCTGGGACCACATGTTGTTATATAGCAGCAGAAAGCGTACAGAATGGTATTTTTAACCGGTGCTTTGGCACGACTTTTGATCTTTCCCTGTTCAGTGTTTGGGACTGAGCTATCCTGATACATGCTCACGCACAGTGTACTCTACTTTTCTAATATCAGAACACACATTTTGGATTTTTGAAATGTAGAAAGAATTGCAAAACCTTCAGCAGGCACTATGAGCACCCCTAAATGCAAGAAGTGACTGGTAAGCATCTAAAATGGAGCTAATACCCATCCAGAGAGTGGTTGGGAGTCTGTTAGTTGAGTGTAGAAGAGTAACCTGGCTCTGGTTCAGAACGATAAAGTCAGGAGGCCAATATTAGAAACTGCAGTACTAGGGGAACCTCTCAGCCACTCTACTGCAGATGCCAAGGTTTATAACACACCCTCTGGTTGCCACATCAACTGGCCTCACATGTTACCTCAAGAGTGATTCACACAAGGCTGGTTCTGCGTGTACCAGCAAGGGAAGGGGAAGCACGATGACACAGAGTCACACAGAAAATGTTTGCTACTGCTAAACAAGAATGTGCTCTCAGGTCAATCTGTGGTTCATTAATAAATGCATAGCCCTTTGTAAAGCAAACAGTTGAAGTATCTCACTAAATCCCTAGCAAGGAAAGCACACACACTTTCCCTCTCATCCTCTCAACACATTGGCAAAAGAAAACTCTTCTAAGACAGACAGATAGAGAGAGACAAAGAGATAGATAGATAGATAGATAGATAGAGCTAACTATAAAACCCTTTTTCATATATCATTTTTCAATTGTCTTTGTGGAAATGACAGTCAAAATTAGGCACACTCCTTTCTACTCTGCTTGTTTCTTGATTGATGCCATACTCGCATGATCTTTAGAACCCTGGATAGGAAGAAAAGGCAGACAAAAAGTAATTCTCACTCAACAGTCTATATAGTTTAGATAAGTGAAGCTGACCAAAAGGAAAACCCCTTAGAGTGTTCCTATTATGAAACATTCTTCAGGATAAAGAAGTTGCTCCAGTGAAATTTTTTTATTATTATTTCCCCTTCTACCTCTGTTTTCAGAAGTGCAAGGCAGCCAGCAAAAAAACACAAAGAACCAATCAAATGTCACAAGAGCTGCTGTACTAGAGGAAATAAACCCCAAGTTTGATGTCACAAGAGTAAAAATACATCCCACTGCATCTCCTGGAAATGCTGTGATAAAAGGAACAAGATTAAGCAACATAATATCCCAGCTGAAGGCTGTAGTTCTCCATTCTTTAGCACAAAGGCAAACAGTATTAAGTTCATATCTGCAAAATCTTTTCTGTGAGGCTGAAACTTATCCTTGTGTTAAGGAACATGGATAAGGCCTTTGCATCACTTAATGTCCTCAAAGGTGGTCTTCAGCGGGATCCAAACAGCAGCTGACGCTACACTGCTGCTTACATTACCCATCATTCCTGCAGTGCAGGTGAAAACCATAAAGCATCTCCACTCCCATTAACCTGTCCGTCTGTGGTGGTTTCAAACCACAGACAAGGGCTGGAGCATCTCGGGTGAGCTTGTCTATCTGCATGTGCACAGTGCTCCCCCCAGCCGTGTCCCACTGGTGCCTGGGATTATCCTGCCAGCAGGCTCCTGGGTGGCAACTCCCAGCAGAGCCACTCCCTCCTCGTGCAGGGGAATGGATACTTGTGTGGGTCAAGGAGCAGGCTGCCAGTGGGGCAGCAAACCAGCAATACAGGACTTGAGACAGACACAGACTTACACCAGCATTAGCAGATTTTATCTGGTGTCTGTGCTGTGTCTAACTCATACTAACCCTAAAACTTAATTCTTCAATCATAGTAATGCTCTCTACTTCCAGAGTCTTATGTTTTCATGTGTCAGCTCAACCAGGGGAAAGTCAAAGGCAATCACTACAGTAAGACTCAAGGAAGTGAGTATGAAACGACTTTACTTATAATAATGCCAGCATAAGATGCTGATGCAGTTTTACAAGTGGGTTTTCCATTAACATTCTTGTAAAGGTGCCAAATAGCACTCACAAGGGAAAAAATAACCATCCCCCTTCCATTGTGTGGCTGCTACAGACTGAACAAGGGATTCCATTTAAAAACAAAAAAAAAGAAAAAAGTGGAAATTAAAATACTAGGAGAGGTAAGGACCTAATTGCTCCATTTCTTGTGAAAGGATGTTTGTATTCTGGATGCATCATCCTGCTGACAGTACAAGTGCTTGCTAAGGAGTTGGAGCAGACTGCATCAGAGATGGGAAGAGAGGCAAAAAGCTAAGACTGCAACAGAATATGAGACCAACCTTCAGGCCATTATGTTGAAAGTGGGGAGCACAAGAAACACTGGATGCAGGGCTCTTCTGTAGCCTGAATGATAACATATAAGGATCCTGGAGGTGGCGTGGAAAAGCTGACCTCACCTTGTAATCTACCACACCTTAGTCAGCATGACATTTCAATACCAAACCTGGGGAAAGGCCATGACCCTAATCATATGAGAATTTGGTTTCCTATTATTACAGGAGTACATTCCTTAATTTTACATGGAAATAACGGTTGTTCTACTCCAAGGATTTTCTAAAACATTGTTAGTAACTGTGTACTTCCTGTTTTACATTGCAAGGGAAAACAAAACAAACAGATGATAAGTGAAAAGCACATTCTAGAGGTTGCCTGAATTACAGTGCTATTTTCAATTACTTCTTTGTATTACACTCACTGTTCTCTTGACACCTGTTTTTCTTCTCAGAGCAGGACCTAACAAGTGGCCAAGAGACAAAGTTGATAGGGGAGAGAGGGATTGATTTTTTTTTTTTTGTTTGAGGCAAGCCCTGAATATCCAAACAGCAGTATTGTGTAACCAAGCCATTTTAAGCAGATGTATTTTCTGTGCTCACTTGATCTGCAATTCGTGGAGAAGGAAGCAAGTGATTATCATGATGTTTGTGTGCCCTTCTCAGCCTGTGTTTTCACTCATGCAGCTACTGCAGTTCTTTTACTTTGAACATTTTCATTTTCAGCTTGACAAGACTGTCAGCCGGGGCCACCAGCCAATGACTGTGTCACACGTCACACGTCTGCACCACTTCTTTTTTAAACTGGTAGGTTTTATTTGCTCAGCATCAGACACATCATAAGCACTCAACAGCCAGAACTATTCATTCTGACCCCAATGTGCTCAATCATGTTATACTCAGTTGAAAGCCACCTGTTTAAGCCACATATACCAGTTAAAAAACTCAAGACTAATACAGAAATCACAGCCACAGTGACTTTTACAGGTCTGACGTGGACAGAATTTCTGTCCCACACTTAAAACAAGTCCAAAAGAAAAAAACAAGCACAAAACTCAGTAGGATCCCTCACTACTTATCCCTTACCAGTCTGGCAGAAGCCACAAGCTAAATTTTTCAGGTTATTTCTGATGCCCACCCTTTTCTCAGCCCCAGCATGTTACTTCAGCACATCCAGCTGAGGTCACACACGCATGCCTGAAAACGTCAGGACCTCAGCAGCCTTCCTAGATGGTATTTCATGGCATGTTCCCTCCAGAAATGAAGAGCACAATGGAGCTGCCAGGACTGTATATGGAACAGGCTTACCTTCTGGGCAGCCGGGAGCCATGGGTGGGAAGCTGATCCTTAGGGGAGGTGGGTCCACATTCCTGTCGTGGCACCCAGCAGCTGCTGCTGTCGCTCCCTGGTCCACCCTGGCGGCTCTGCAAACACTCACAGGAGGCAGCAGGCGTGGATAAGGAGAAACATCACATTCACAGCGAGGCTCTGCTTTGCATGTGTGAGGAAGCAGATCCCTACAGGGAGCAGGAGACTGCTTGACGAATTTTCACCAAAGGGGCAAGTTAGAATCCATCTGAGGATAAAACCAATGAAGCTAATTATAGCTTTACAATAAATTGATTCTGAGGGCTTTGAGCCTTCTCTGACATGGCCGTCCATGGAAGTTGTAAGCACTTTCTTGTCTCCGTGGATCTTTTGAAGTCAGTTGTCTTAAAGTGGACTATCCTTGTGCTGGCAAGGTCCTACATTCTCTATCCTCCAGGAGTACAGACAGCAGTGAAACAATTGACCTCTTTTCTGCTGGACATCCATTGTTTCAGCTATACACACATGATATGCCTGAGTATTACTGCTATATCCCAGTAAATCAAACTATTTGGAGCTGTAAAATATATTTCAATAGATGCATCACCAAAAAAAAAAATTTTCTCATATTCAATAGTACTGTTTGCCTTGCCTTCCTCCACAATAATGGATGTGGCAAAGATAAGATGTGGCTAATGAAATACATTAGAAAAGAATTCTTTTTAGAATTTCTTCATTTTAGAAAATAATCGAGTACATCCTTTTGGGTGACAGAGCACTGGCACAGGCTGCCCAGATGGGTTGTGGAGTCTCCTTCTCTGGGGACGTTCAAAACCCACCTGGACGAGTTCCTCTGTGACCTACTCCAGGTGGTCCTGCTCTGGCAGGGGGGTTGGACTAGGTGATCTTTCGAGGTTCCTTCTAAACCTTAAGATTCTGTGATTCTTATCTATCTTTTAACTAATGGAGCAGCTGAGAATAGGGAGAAGTAAGCTCCTCACAGAAGACAAGCCACTGCTCTATAGTCAGGCAGCAGACTTTTTCTAGCCATCTCCCAGGTCAGCAGGAAGCCAAAGCACAGGATATGAGCTGTCGTTAACAGACCAACACCCGTCAAGCCTTCAGTCTCTGCCCACTCTTATCAAACACCAAACCTCAAAAGATACATTACTCAGTGCTGATAAGAACACAAGCATCTGACCTCTACCTCTGCCTCTCTTTTTCAGGACAAAAGTGAAATGTAATCACCTGCCCCAGCACAGTTTTGCTTAAATGGTGCCTGAATAAATGTGTAGCACACATTTTGATTAATATATTGTGTAGAGTTGCATGTCCATTTATGAAACCATTTGGGTTCATTTGTCAATGTCCATTCAATTTTTTCCTTAGTGTTAGCCCTGTAAGTTCATACCCACAGCAAAATTCTCTGCACTGCAATATGAAATTTGCCTTGAAAACAAGTTCAGTCGAAAAGATCCAAGTGTCTAATAGTTATCTGAATGCTGACAGCATTTGGGTAAGAGCATGTAATTTTGATAGCAAATGTTTTGACTTCCAAGAGGTAATGACGAATCTAAAACACACACCTGTGCAAGAGGAGGAAAAAGAAAGAAAATACAGAGTTCTCAACAGAACTTCTACTTTATTTCACTAGCTCTCAACTACAACTTCTTCTAGCAGCCAAGGAGTTTATAACAGCAGACTGAGTTTACTTTTTCTGCAGTCTAATAAGAGATAAGTCAACAATGAACCATATGTTACTAGCTAGGTTGCCAAAGTTGCTGGGTTCTGAGCTTGATCATATTTTTACAATAGGTGTTAATTAAATGTTAAGTCACAGTGGAAGAATGCTATTTATTTTGGAGGAAGAACAGGGATAGGAAGAAAATATCGTAAAATATCATTTCATTTATCGTTATCAATGAAGCTAATTCAAATTTGAATGCTTATACACATAATATGGCCATGTCAGACTGTAAAGTAATGTTAATTTTGCCAAATTAATGAAAAGTTGTTTAATATTCCTGTTGCTGATAAATCATCTGCAGTTAAAATGCTGATGTACAAGATAATGAAAAAAACACAGCGGATGCAGCTGAGAGTCAAGAGAAATCTTCATATCACAGTGTTATTGCAAATGTATTTTTTCAAAATAAAATATCCCATTCATTGGTAGGATATACTGTTCTAACTCTGTGAAAGACACACTCTCCTGGGAACTGCCTAATTCCTGAAAAGCTGACTACCAGCATTCATTCAAGCAACATATGAACGATCACCTGAGAAATCTTTCAGAATGGGAATAAAAAGATGAGGATTTACTAGGTCACTGAGTTGTGCTATATTATATTTACAGGAAAAGAAACTACATACTCATCATAAAAACCATGATCCCAGTCTAGCTGAGTTTAGGCAGCACTGTGGAATCCCAAATAAAGATTAATCTCCAAATGTTTTTCCTAAGTACCTCAAAATGCATTATAAGCCTGAATAGCAGTAAAAAGAATTAAGGGATTGAACAGTGTTGTAAAAGAACATTTGCTCTTAAATGCTTACCTCATATACACACACAGAGAAACATATATATACACACATAAAATACTGGCATATTGCAGTAAGGTAAATTTAAGGTGTCCTGCTTACATGCAAGTCAAGAGAAGAAATAAAAAGAGACTCAGACAGTTCCTCAAGTGTAATAACTTACTTCTCAGTTCATTCTCAGAGTTATAATCACCTAAGATGCCTCCTGCATAAGATGCCTCTTGCATTTAGACCTAATAAAATGTTACTCACTGGTCCTGTTCAAATCTGATATACATTTGCATTACTCATATCTGGAGAAACTATTACACTAGAATGAGGTATAGAATTCCAATGGAAGTAACGTTTCTCTGTGGGGAAAAACACAGCACAATTTAAAAGACAGAAAAGGATGTTTTTATTAACATAGAAAACAATATTAAAAGGGGCAATTCAAAGGAATCTGGAGGTAGACAAAAGGGTGAGCTATATAGACAAAACATGGACATAGGATTTTTTTAAAAACCCCAAAATGTACAATTGCTTCCAGTGTGTTTCCAAATGGGTAAAGTACCTTCTGAATAAAAATCACTTGCTCTTTACATCATTGCATTCAGGTCCCACGCCTGTGCAAGTGGCTATTGAAACAGGTGGTGACATTCACATAACCTCACCCAGTGCATTTTGTTTCAAGTGCACGACTTCTGGCCAAAGGAAAGTTCAAGGCAAATAAATACAAACACAGCTTCAGCTCCTTCAGCTCAAATCCACCCTCTGTGTAATGGTTTTCCCTACAAATAAGGCATAGCGGTTCAAGTACTACAAAAAACATAATCGAACAATGGGAAAGAAAACCACCTGTGAACTCCTTCCAGAAATGTACTTTATTAGGGAGGATAGAAAGCATTGTTCAGGCAGTCCGAATAGGCATGGCCTTCTGCACTGTCGGGTTCCTCTGGCTCAAAGTCATCTGGGTCTGGGGGCAACTGGTCAGTATCTTCATCGGAAGTGGAAGGGCGCGTGAGGATTATCCGAGGTATCTTCAGGAAGATGCAAAAGATTTCAGAGAAAAGAGTCAGATCAAGAGCAGGGAAGTGTTTAAAAGTGAGACTTTATAGGTACAGGGGAAGCAAGTGGTGAGAAAAACACATGAGAGATGTAACACTGCAGTGCTCACTGACAGTCATGGCATGTCAATTAGTTCTTGGGGGAAAAAAAGTATATTTTGGCTTTTTTACTGTCCAAATATATTTAAGGGAAACTGTAAGACAAAATATCAACATGTAAATGTGCTAGTTAATAAATATGCAAACACAGATTTGATCATATTGATTTTTTAGCTAAGAACTTTGTGGTGTTTGAGAACCGTATTGTAACATTTTAACATTAACTTAAATGCTGTAACTGAGAAAAGAGAAGAATGTCAGATGCTTTCTGTAGAGTCAAATAGCGTATCAGTATTGGTTTGGATGAACGAATGGTTTATTACGAATTGAAATCAAAGTTATCCTACTTTTTACTAGTCTTTAAAAATGGCTTAACATGTAATGAAAATGGATACAACAGTGATATAACAGGAAGTTGATATATCTAATGAGAAGGTCACATCATAACACACAATGAATAAAACATCCATCATATCAGTAGCCTGAAAATGTTCAAGAAAGGTAATATTTCTTATCATCTGCTTTGTTGCATTCCCTCACACCTTAAAAGAATGTTTAATAGTGAAACCACACAATTCAATCATATATATGACCTACTCTAGGTGGTCCTGCTCTAGCAGGGGGGCTGGACTAGATGATCTTTCAAAGTTTCTTCCAACCCTCAAGATTCCGTGATTCCCTTGCTGTACATCACCTGACTTAGGAAATGACAAGAGCACATAGATGTTCTGTTGCTGCTCAAGCTAGCCAGCCAGGAGGTTTCTGCATTGAACTAAAACGAATTACTCCCCTGTCTCCACCAACAACATTAGTTTCAACTCCACTGAATACTGGGGGGCCTGGCATTCCCCTGGCTCGCAGGTAGGCAACTACTCATACATACCAAAATGTAGGTGTCAGTGCAGAGCTGAATTTCACTGATAGCTAATTTTAAAACCACGTATAAATTTGAATGCCCAATCTCATTTTTCTCTCCCTTTTTCATAGCCTAAGGACACATTCCTGGAAGCTTTAAATATCCTATATAGATTTTAAGTACTGGCCAAGCTAACAGCTCCTGGGAAGATTTGCCTCCGTCATGCACACCTGACAAGCATCTATAAGCTTTCCACACACTGGATGTTTCTCTTGGCATCGGTCACTGATGAAAAATGTTTCTTTCATAACAACAGCTGCTTTGTGCTACAGCAAATGCACATCCTATATGCACAAATGGAATGTCACGTCATAAATCCAAATTCTGCCACCTCAAACAGTAGTGTGGAGGGCTCTGCCCCATCTGAAGTTATCTGCAGAAATATCCAGGACCAGGATTTGCATTTCATTTTGAGGTCCCTTCCAATCCTTAAGATAACTGTGATTCTGTGATTGAACTGTTTGTTCAAAGCCCAGGGAAGACCTTTCTCTATGTGCTGTGCCACTCAAAAACAGACATGTGACCATTTCCCTAAGAGCAGCAATGCAAGTATGAAGGAAGAGTCCCCAGTACTTCCGTTTCCTTTTGAAGAACAGTGCTTGGTCATTTTGAACATCAATTATTGAAATATTCTTTTATCAGCATGGTTTCTACTCGTCATCAATCCCAATTCCAGCAAGGAATCAAATCCAATTCTCTAAAAATGCTTTCTTCAAATGACTTCATGACTTTGGAGCCTGATTCTTGTATACTACCTTTCAAATATTATGATGGGACTAGGTCATACTATCACAAAGTGAATTTTATTTATGAAACAGAAAATAGAAAAACATATTCTAGCTGTTAGTGAGGCATAAAAATTTAAACTAACAACACAAAGTTCCTGTAGGGTATTCCACTTCACCACCACCCCCAAACACACACACAGAGTCTTGATTTGGCATAAAGGTCCTTTGTAGATTTTTTTTATCTTCTTAATTTGGAGACTATTATTCATTTTAATTACCACAAAAATTAGTCCTTCTTTTTTTTTTTCCTTTTAAAATTAATTGTCTACATGTAAAAGAAACATAAATCTGAGGTTGTGACAGTATTGCCAGAGGAACAAATCCCACAGGATGCTCAGGAAAAGGTATGATTAATCATTTGAAACAGGTTACTATTTTTCTTTACTCCCCATCAATTATATTTTTAGTGCCTGTAAAGTAAACTTCATAAAGGACGTGTCCTGTACCAAAGCTACTATGGAAATATTTTTCACTACCTTGTTTACACCTTTCTTAAACTTTCTCCACATAAACAGTAAGATTTCAGACCTTAAAGTGATTCACTAAAGAAATAATTTTTGTTTAAAGCAGGCATAAATCAGACACTCTGAATTAACGGAATTGCCATCCTCCATTGAAGGTTGGAGTCCTTCAACTGAAGCACAGACTCTAGCTGCCTGTGCACTGCAAGAAGCAGTAAAACAAACCCGTCTAAATAACTTGGGGCAATTCAGCTGTGGTGTTAGTTGCAAAAAGTCTTTCATATTGAAACAGGAGAGGAACACACTCACAAAGAGCTATGATGCTTCAGCTGAAAGGATGTTCATAAAGCATTATAAATGAGACATCCTGCCAATAGGTTAACAACCAATATTTTTTAACTTCCAGTTGTGCATGTATGCTTTCCTTTTCCGGTTCTAATGAACGTATTTGTTCAAAAGGCTGCAAAACAGTCTAGAGGATAGTTCATTATGTCTTTTTATAACCTTTTCAAAACCAAAATCAAACAGAACAAACCTCATCATCTTTTTTCTCTTTTATAAGCCTTCCCCTGACCTCTCCCCTCACACGTCCTTACTCCATACTCCAATCTTCGCAGAAGAAGAAAGCTCTCAAGGCAAGAGTCATGGCTAAAGCCAGAGCTTCACACAAAGGCATAACCATCAGTGACAGGGCAAAGCATGGCTGAGAGCAAGGCCAGCTGCCAGGGAGAAAGGCTACAAACCAGAAGGTACTATGACACGTGAAAAGCCCAAGTTTGAAAGAATAGGGGGCAGGGGAAAAGACTTTGGGTTGGCCTTTTCGAAGAAAAACAGACATGCTTTTAACTCTAGTTCATACAGATCACTTTCTAAAGAAAACATTCTCTAGCTAGAAAATATCTCTAATAGGGAAGCCTGCCTAGTTCAGTTCTGCATATATAAGTAATGCATATATTTTTGAAGTCTGACTTCACAGCTGATCTTCACTGACATCAGTGCTAAGGCTGGTACCCTTCAGCTGGTGGAAAGAGAGAAAAATAAAATAATCTACCCAGCCAGGAGTATTTGCAAGAGTTTGCATAAATCTCATGAATACTGTTATGATTCCATGCTTAATTTTACCTTTTTTGTCACTGCTGGTGATGGTGGTAAGTACTTCAGACTTGAACAACAGGAAATTCAGACTTCTTGCTAAAGAACGAAAGCTTGACTTTGCCAGATGCAAAAGGTTGCATTTGATAATGACTGTGTTCACAGAAGAAACTAAATCAAATTTGAAGTGAGGAAGGACATTTAGTCACGCCTAAAAAAAAATGTTACACAGCAGGATTTTTAAACAGTATTTCTTAAAAGAAGATGCCAAAATGCACCCAACAAAAACAGCAGAGAAAGGGCTGATCAGCCGCTGCACGGTTCAAACCAGCACAGGGTGACTTTTTAAATCAAAGCCATGTGATGTTTTGCTCTCAAGGTCAGAGAAAATGGATAAAAGCAATCTTGTACCCAAAAGAAAACGTACAAGAAATACAAGTTAAAGAAAGAGATCTAATTGATTGCTTGTGAATGTATTACCCACAAGCAATCTTTCCATTAGGCAGAAGCAAGCAAGGCAGCCAGGGTGCCACGGGGAAAGTGGCTGGGGAAAGGGGGGAACGACAAAAACACTTCAAGCACAGACGTATGAAACCCTATGAATTTGCAAACCCTGTCTAGTCCTTCAACACAGCTTGCCTTTCATAGCATGTGATCAGAAACATTTGAACTGGTACATGTTTTATGGTGCACCCTCAACACTCCTTGTCTTGGAAACCCCTGGCTGCATCCCTTTCCTTGGCACAGAATCATAGAGTAGTTGGGGCTGGAAAGGACCTCTAGAGATTCTCTAGTCCAGCCCCCTGCTAAAGCTGGTTCACCTCCATCAGGTCACACAGGCACGTGTCCAGGTGGGTTTTGAGAAAGAAACTCCACAGTCTCCCTGGGCAGCCTGGGACAGGGCTACCTCATCATCATAGGAAAGAAGTTTCTTCCTCATCAGAGAGATGTTCCAGTTCCCTAATCCCATTACAGTGCTACTTTACTGCCTGCAGCCAAACTCCAGGAACTGTCAAGTCAGATGGAGAAAGAGGTGTAAACCTCTCCCATGCCCTGGGGAAGATAAATCTCTGGTCAGGTGTGGATGAAGCACATCATTACACTGGGCAACAAAAGACCTCTGCAGAAGGAAAGCTAGGTGGCCCAGGCTGCTGCCCTCAGGAAGCATTCAGCTTGCAACAGCTGACAATTTAGTGCCATTTGGGGTTAGGAGAAGGCAGCACATGATTCAGTTTATCCTTAGGCTTTGTGTAGCCACACTGCACTTCAGCAGTGCCAAAGACTTGTGCCTGAGCTTTTACACCATGATTTTGAACACGGTGCCTTGGTTTTGCATACAGGAGACCACTGAGAGTTCTGAGTACGTGCTATCCCACCAGCCTGCCCGTCTTCCGTGAGCTTGTTGCTCTTCCCACACTGTGCCTGGTGATTTGCTCTGAAATCTAATTCAGAGTGTGATTTCCCGGAAACACAACACATCAGACCTGGATCACTCCAGGGTCTTTCTCCTAAAATTTCCTTTGTGGGAATTTTTTAGAAATTGGTGTCTTTCAGAGGCCAGGTTTAAAACTGTGTGTTTTCTCTACTTCTTACTGGGACAGAAAGAAAACATCTTGAATGTTTTTATGAGGAAGTGGGCTTAAGTTGTGCCAGGGGAGGTTTAGAGTGGAGATCAGGAAGAACTCTTTCATAGAGAGTGCTATTAAACACTGGCACAGGCTGCCCAGGGCTCTGATGGAATCACCATCCTTGGAGGTATATAAAATGACACACAGATGAGGACGTGGTTTAGTGATGGGCCGGGCAATGTGAGGTTAGTGGTCAGATTTGATGATCTTAAAAGACTTTTCCAACTGAAATGATTCTATCATTCTGCAACTGGACACAAAAGGCTTTTATATGATCCAAATTACCTATGAAAATTGTTCTTGCTCCATTTCTTTCATCTTCTAATGTACCACTGGATATTGACTTGCCTGACACTGGAACCTGACACAGAGATTTTCATTTAAGTGCTTTCTGTATAGTCACTCGTGGCCTAATGCTACAGAAACAATGAAGAAAATGTATTGCTTTGATCACATCATGAGACTGAAAAGGTACTGTCCTCCTAAGCAGAGCTACCTACAGCCCAAGTAACCAATGCTTTGATTCTGAAAAAAGCTTATGACAACTGTGAAAGGCAGGAATACCTGAACACCTGTAGGAATTCAGTACAGCCTCTTCCTCTGCTAAATTCCGCAGAGTACATGAGAATGCCTTTCACAGGGGTAGATATTGATCATTTGTGTGGTTGTTCAAATATTTATCCTCTTTTATCTTTAACTAGTAGACTACATCCTACAGCATGGTTTCAGGTGCCTTGCTTGAGTCTACTTGTCTCTTTCATGTATTTTTGCTTATATTGTCTGCAGTGCTTACATTGTATACCGTATGATAGGTTTAATCCGCAGATTTTTTTCTTTGACTTTGAGGTATTTGAATATGGTATCTTGAAAAGATCAATTAATGGCTTTTCTTTTTTAAAGGTTCTTCTTACTTAGCATTTTAATTACATGCTCTGCAAAATCCAAGAATTTAAAGTTTGAAGTGAGTCAATTCTGACCAAGTCCTGTGAGAAAACTACTTAAAAGGAAGAGATGAAAAAGGAAATGCTGTGCAAACAGAAACATTTGTTTGGAGCAGGAACTTAATCCCAAATTCACAAAACAAGCTCTCTAACCACTACACTATAGAGGTAAATACAGTGCCTATACCACACGCCTTTTATCTTTCACCCTGACTCTGAAATACTCAGTTACTATGATAAAAGAGAAATCAAACTAGCAGATGAAATGGAGAAGGAGATCACATGGCAGACGGGTGCTTACACTCTGCTGAAGCTGAGAGGATCAGCATAGGGCCAGATAAGCTGACAGGGCTGTGTGTGGGCTGCTGTGCAAGCCTGTACAATCCTGCATGAGAGGCAAGGCAGTGAGGAGTCAGATTCCTGGCTTACTTTCTCAGAATAAAAAAATTAACAATAAAAAAACACCAACACCTTCACCTGACAAGATTAAGAGTCATGAAAATATTTTGGAGAAGAGATAAAGCTGCTCTTCACAATAAACTTGAAGACATATATTAGGTCATATGGTGTTATGGGAACTGGTCAATCAAACAGCGTCTGTGAGAAAACACTTTACTGTTTGAAAGAAGTTTCAAAAGAAATTGGTCTTTGATGATGATAGGGACACTTTGAATCCCACTAGTTATCTTCCCTGGTTTTCCTTTTAAAATTGAAAAATAAGTAAGGCAATGACTACAGAAACAAGAACTAAGTTTATGACACTTAGACTTTCTGAAGATTTTTAACTGGTATAAGTACATCAGGACCATTTCCCGAAAAGTCTGTATCACCAGGAAATGAAGATAGATCTGCTGTGATTCTCATCTATGTAAGGTTTTCTCTAGAGTTATAATTATATATGTGTCTGTGTATATGTATCACAGAATCACAGAATGGTAGGGGTTGGAAGGGACCTTTAGAGATCTAGTCCAACCCCCACGATGTTTCTCACTACTTCCATCTAAATGATGTGGTGGAAAATCACATATTGTGAGAGACAGAGAACCTACATATTGTGGGAACATAGCATATGCGTATTTACTTTCTGCAGGCACAGGAGCATTTCACTTTGATATACATTACAGATTCTAGTACTCCAAAGTTATTCATTTTCTCACAAATATTTAGTAATATTTTGGAAGCTCTGCATTTTTACTAGAACAACCAAAACATCTGGCTTTTTTAGTTTGAATAAGTTTGTCAGATTTTCCTAATACTGTAACTTTTTTTACACAATTCCTTTTAATTGATAACTCTTACTTTAAACTTCCTTGAAAATGTTTAAGTGCATTTGTTCACCTGGCCAAAGGCATATAAAGGCATACAAGGAGAGAAAATAATATGGTAAGAATTAAAGTGAAATATTGGATTAAAATACTTAGGATATTTTATACTAATCACAAAACATCTAATATCCTTATGATGTTGATTCCAAAACCAGATCAAAGATGACCTGATAATGCACATCATGAAGTGAGAGATGCTGAAACTTGTCAACATTCTCCATTCAGACACACAAAATCCATTTAGAATTTCAGTCAGAGCTTGAACAAAAATATTTTTCATAGAGAAAGATTGTGCAGAATTAGTTCTGTGTTTGCAGGATGAGTAGGAAATAAGGGCAAAAAGCAGAAAAATAGAGAACTGGAAATAAAGACTCCAGAATCCAAGTTAAAGTTCTTTCTGTTAAAGTCAGCATGGGACAGTATTGGCAATGTTTGTATCGCTGGCTTTTTTTTTTCCCCTCCCTCTCTGTAGTTAGACAAGCAATATTTTACACACAGTCTGCATGTAGATAGTTGTATCAATTGTGGTTCTAATCTGTTATATTTTGATGCACATCTTTACATAGATACTCTTAAGATTACCATTTTAAAATCTGAAGATTCAGTTTAAGTTCAATTAAAATATTTTTTACATATACACATTGAAGTAAAATAAACAATTTCCATATTTTAGGTGCAATTAGCATAACTGAGATAAGCCTATAAAATACTATTTCTAAAAAAAGTAATTGTAATTAAAGTTTTGGGGCTTCTACATTTCAAAAAATAATCGTAATTAAAACCAAGTGCAACTTTCATGTTTCCTTTGCAAAACAATGGCTCAGATTGAAAAAACTTTTTGTTGTTTGTTAAACTAATTACTGATCATTCACACTCTCACAAAAACTTCACCCTGGGACAAAGGGTTTGAAATTCAGTTTAGCTGAATGAGTTTACAATTCAAATGAGCCTTTTAGAAGAAGTTAAGAGCAACCAGGCAGATGGAGAATAGAGAGGAATCTGAATCTGGCAGCAGCCTCTCCCTTTGTAACCTCAGGACATCAGGCTGGGTGATGGCAAGAGATGGCCAGAGGGCTATGGCTAGCAAGTAAGAGACAAATACTGTAACAGATAGCATATGCAAAGAGGGCGTTTATTACAATGCAAGAAAAATAAATAGATGAAGACAGCCTCTGCTGGAGGCAAGGAAGCAGTGATGACATGGAAGAGAGGCAGAATGAAGATGGGCACCATCCAACAGATAATTCAGTTTTTGCAGGAAGAATAATAGAAGCCTTTGGCTTCTTTGCCATCAAGTTTCTCTCCTTCTCTCCCTTAATGTAGATGTACACATCCTAGCTCGAAACCTAGACAGAAATACAAAGGAAACAAACCTTCTCAGATTCCTAGCAAAGAAGATTCTGCATTGAGGTCCTACTGCCATCTGCTTACCTGAACATGCAAAGCATGTCCTCCACAAGAAGCCAGACTCTAAACATTTTTCAGGTAAGACAGTTACTGAGGAACAAGAGGAACTTCAGAGTAAATCCAAAGTGAGAGAAGATGAAATATTAACTATGATGACTAGGATGAGATCCTGAGTCACCAAGATACTCCTCAAAAGCTGATAATCTCTAAGACTGATTAGCTGCAGTGGGTTAAAGGCACTAACATACACAATTTGCTACAGCACAAAGATTTTGTTTAAAAAAGAAACAAAATCAAAAATACGAATGTTTCTTCATGAAAGAACTTGCACATAGGCTACTTTTGAAACCTGAAACATATTCAGCCAGTTGATTCCTTCTGGGCACTATGCTCTAAGGTAAGTAGTTTGGTCTAATCTGCCTCCTCTGGCCCTTGCAACTGAAGATCTTCAAAGGGAGGCTTTATTTTCCAAGAGGCATATAACTTTAAAAAAAGGTCATTCCCTCTTTTCAGCTGAAAACACTAAAAGTCAGATAGTACTGGAACAGATCCTGGCCACCAGCACTGGGCAAATTAACTTTTACAACAATGGTTCCTCTAACAGGAAGCCTCAAGCTTCCTATGGGTTAAGACGATAAGAAATAGCTACCAAGTAGAACTGGACAAACAAAAAATTTGATGGAACTATTTCCAACTGGAAAATAAAATTTATTTCACAAGATGATGTTGGAGACCAGAGGCCTCAAAATGAGTTTGTTTAAGCAGCTGAATAGAAGAGAAACCTTTGTTAGTCCATCTCATAGGCAAAAGCTGCAGTTCAATCCTTCTTAAATAGTAATCCACACAGGAAACCAGAGGAAATCAGATTTGCATGGTCTTTTAGCTTATTTTTCAGTCAACTAACAAATCATGGGGTTTTTTTTGGTTGTTTTTTTTTTTTTAATGTGAATGGTTAATAGAAACTGAACAGGGTCTTTGATTATGGTCTGTTATGTAAATGATGAACTTTCATTTTTTTTGCCATTAGCTGGGTTGTGAATGGTATTTCTAGGAATGGATTTTAAAAAGGCTGTAAGAAGATGAATCAAACAAATTATTCCTCTGGCATTTGCTGTAGGAGAAACAGTTGTTGCTTTAGTTGTTGGTACTTTAGACTTAACACAAGTAGAATGTTTTTTGACCTTAATTGTTCAGATACCTTGATCTTGCATCTTCCTAATAAAGCCATCATTTCAAGCATGCAAGCAGATGACTCTTAATTGGGGTAGGTCTTCACGGAGTTGAATTTTTTGGTAAAGTTCACAAAAGTGGATCAGATTTCTCAAAGCCACCCTGCAGGCTCAGCCAATCCTTCTATGTTATGTGTGATAGGCTTAATCTCATCTGACATCAGTCATCTAAAATATGGGCATGCAGTCTTAGCCTGTCACACAAGTTCCCCCTCAAGTCAAAAGATAAAAAATGGTCACCTCCAGGTAGCAGCTCAACCTCTCCCCTCCTGCAAGAGGCACCCTGGATATGCTGTTCCTTCCTTTAGCTAGAGAGGGAGTCCAAACAACAGAGTAAACACTTAAGATGGAGGGAACAGACACTACCCTTAAAGCCTCCAAATCAGAGTGCTTCAAAAGCTCTGATGTGCTGTTGCTTATGCAGAAAACACATCCTGGCTGCAGAGACAGCCAAGTAAAAGCATGGTGAGGTCACTTATCTTTGGTACGTGTTCTCCTCTTATGCAGTCAGTCACAAGTTCTGTGCCAGTCTTTACCATCTTTAATAGCATTGCTGACAAACAACACAAAGTACTTAGCTAAGAACGATTTAGCACTGAAGCCATCTTACTTACTGTTATGATGTGATTTACAGTTGGGAAGGGGCTGCCCTTGGATGAAGCTTCGGTAGGACCAGCATCAAGGGCATCTGTTTCTGAAACATGGGATGCCTTTAAAAACAAAGCAGCAGAAACAAATATTTTTATTCTGAACAGTGTTCGAGAAAAGCATTTCCTTCCCTGTCAGGTTAGTATACAAATGCCTGTCTCTACCATTATATATAGTTGTACGACAGAAGAAAATAGGAGACTGAGGGGAGATCTTACTAATATTTACAAATATCTAAATGGTGGGTGTCAGGATGTTGCTGGTCCTATGTGACCTGATCTAGGTGGACCTGCTTCTGCAGAGGGGTTGGACTAGATGATCTCTAAAGGTCCCTTCCAACTTCTACTATTCTATGATCCTATGACAATAAAACTGCTGTTCTTGCCGTTGCCCGTTTTTGAGGAATGCATTGTATATTTGAAGTGCTGAAATGGTCAGTTCAAGAATAAGAATTTGTAATATATAGTATCAAGAGAAAAAACATGGTTATCTGTACACTTGTTAGTTCTGTGGTCAAAACATTAGGATTCCTATAGCACACCTGAATGCATTAATTCCACCTTATCTCCCACACATACAAAAAAGCAGAGGTTTATTTTTTCTGCCTTGTTTGAATAGATGAATGATTCTGCCATCTTGTGGGAGTCAGAGAAATAATAAGTCTTTGTAGGTTAATAACAGCAGGACAGAACAGCGTGGAACACAAATGGCTTCTCTTTTTTTTATTTGTCATTTGTCATTGACTAAATGAACAGACATTATCATATTTCAGATAGCCTTCAAAATTATAATGTCATGGAGGAACCTGAGCCAAGTGGTTGATTTTTTTAAGATAGTGACTTTACCAGAAACTCTGCTTAAAAGTTAAAAGTGAACCAACTAAAACTCCTGACTTTTTTTCCCCTGATAACCTGACAATGTGAAATACATAAAGAATTGTTTAAATTCTTATTAAATTCTTATGCCATCCAATGTAGGTTGACCTGCTTCTGCAGGGAGGTTGGACTAGATGATCTCTAAAGGTTCTTCCAACCCTAGCATTCTATGATTCTATGAAATTCTGTCACAAAAATTAGATAAGGATAATATTTTCATAAAAGAAAATTATAAAGCTCTTCAGAGTCTTACCATTAATTAACCTTTTAAAAGATGTTAAACTAACTTCCATATATGGATTGTGGAATATAATCCTCTAAGTCTATAGAGAGGACTTATAGCATAGTTTTTCAAAATTATTAGAGTAATTTATCATTACTTTGCCTTTGCCTGATACAGGCTGTATCCTTATTCCTAGCAATTTAATAGACATAAAATGTTGCTTGCTCTATCCTACTTGAATTCAACAAGGAGTATGCTGGAGTAAAAACAATTAATTTAAGCAAGTAGAAATGACAGTTTAACAAGAGCTGAAAAAAAAATATGAACCAGTTTTCATCTCAAAGTAATTTTGCAGAGGCTCTCCTCACACTCTACATTTCTCAGAAGGTGGAAACTATACAGTAGATCAAAAACACATATCACAAAACTGTAAGCAATCACCACTACTTTTGGGAACTTCTGAAGCTCAAGAGTATGTCTTCTGCTAGGAAAGATGAAGCTTGAGCTGGAGCAGTCCAAGAGACACATTTATCACTTGGCACGGTATGCCTACACTAGGTGAGTTACTTCGAACTGTTGTCTCCCAATCAAAAATTACCTCGGAGAAACAAGCTCATCTGGTTTATATTTCTTTGTAACAACTGCAATGAAGTCATCTGGTAAATCTAATACAATATTGTAAGAAAGCTTCTAGAATCAAGTACATCTGCATTTGTGCTTACATAACTGCTTACTAAGACCATTATTTTCTTTCACAAATCAGTCATTTAAGTGAATAATGCTTTTGTTAAGCACTTGGAACATGAAGATCTGAAAAATCAGAACATAATATGAAAGAATATAACAATGTAATGTCATTAGAATTTCTTTATAATGTAGCTTCTAAAAAGCTAAGGCAAGGCTACATCTGTATCTCAAATTCTTCAACTCTGAGTGATTTATTTAAAGATAACAAGAGAACACACTCCACATTGACAAACAACACATCTACCTCTGCCACTCTGCCTCCTGCTTGCACCCCAGCTAAGTCTGCTGGACCATCTTTAGGCAGCCGTGTAATCACGATCCCCTGGCAACACAAAAGACAGCTTTCAGACCAGACAGGGTTTCTCAGGTTGCTCTTAGATGCAAAAAGCAAATAGGAAGTAATTAATTTTCAAGACTTGTTGTTCTGCTGCCTCAATTAAAATAAAAACTCAATTGTCTCAGCACATTAGCAAGAAAAAAAAATAAAGCCTCCGTGGCTGACATATAGAACAATGAACAAAAAACATTTAACTGTTTACACTGTGCCACGGGGGACAGACTGGAAAACAAAGATTTATTTAAATAACTATTAAGTGAGAAGATGTGAGAAATACTTCTCAAAACAAGTTAGCTCCTCAGAATGAGCAAATGGGATGAGAAAGCCAGGTGGATTGCCAAGAGAGTGACCCCAATTTGAGAGAAAAACAGAAATTAGCCAGCAGTGTTCCAGCCATTAAGTTGCCTTTGGAAAATCATCGGTTTGCATCAGGTTTTCTCTCCAAAATCATCCCCCCAGGAGCTTCCCCATCAAAATCTACTGCTAGCTTCTACTTTGGGAAGTTACTCATGTTTACCCGTGTTAGCGATGTTTCACTGAAGACAACCTCAGAAAGGAAACAATAAAATACAATACCCTCAAAGAACTGCTCATCAGTTTCTTTCTAATGATTACTAGATAGATTTTGAGTAATGAAATGCACCTCATCATTGTCTTTACATGGAGATGAGCCCTTTCCACCAGCAATGCTAATACCAAGACTCCCCATTTGACTGCACACAGTAATGGTTATCTGGAAAAGAATTATAATGGATAAGTGGCCTGATTAATCAAAAACATTGCCTATTAATTACACAAGCAATGAAAATCGACCTCCCACTCTGAACATCAGCAGATTTGGCCCTATAGAGCTCAGCTCAGAGAAAAATAGTGCTATACTTCAACACTGGCTCATAAAAACGACTGATTTGCTGAGCATTCATGATGACAATAAAGCCAGTACTTAGGAAAACTGCAAACTAAGTGTTTTTTTATAAATTTATGAAAAACCTTTGCTTTGGAACCTCATCTACAGTCTGATTTGCTTACTCTCAACCCTTTTGAGAACAGATAACTGAATTTGAGCACGATTACAGTAATTTTCTTTAAACACGCTTTCTGTACGTATCTGTTAGCTCTGCCATTAAGATTTTACAGCTCTTTAACCATTGACTTAAAAGTAAAAATATCATAAAGCTTTTTTAAAAGCAGCATAAATTGTAATCTATCATCTAGTCTATTCTCCACCTGCAAGTATCAACAAAAATTTAGTACAACACCTTAGATAATTTTTTGAATTCACAAAAAAAGACCAAAACCAATTATTTTCAAGTTCCAAGACAGCTTATGGTCAAGAATACTTCCTCCTAGTTGTGCGTGTGCATTTTTTCTTAATTTAGTACATAGTATAAATAAATAGTAATTAAAATGCATAATAATTTACTAATTGCTAAAACAACAGTCACCTTACATTTAAAGAACATCTTGCCATAGAGTGTAATGGAACCTGAATGCAAATTATATTTCACCTTATCACCTTAGCAAAATGCTCTTATTTTGATTGATTTGCTTTATTTCTTTAAGCCAATTGAGGCTTCAATAACTCGTTATGTTTTACAATTAAGAGTATTTTGCCAGAGCTGCATTCCAAAACTGAACAAACGTATGCAGTTACTCTTGCCAGTCTAACATACTCATCTGAAATTCCTAATTCCAAAAAAGGTATGAAAATACTCTCTCAGACAAGTGAAAACCATCCTGTCAAATTTTGCCTAGACTTAGCGTTACCTTCACACGCCCATGACTACCAGAAGCACTTTGGTGACAGGTTCCCACACAGGAGCCACATTGGGCATGCTGCCTTTCCTGGCACTGCATCCCACAGTCCTAGGGATGCAGCACAGTTCTGCATCTCTGCCCCACGGACAGTCAGTAGAGGTGAGATCTGTACTGGGCCACCCTTGGGAGAGCGTGCTAAGATAGAAGATATTTCTTGAGTTGAGAGTATAGCTTCCTCCATAAACTTCAGCTAAAATCTTGCAGCTCTTGCTGATAAAATTTCACTTGAATGTGCTCAACTCTTTTCACAGAACCGAAGCTTTGCCAAGCCATGAAGTAAAGGCCATGCCACTGCTCCTAAACCATGGACTAAGTGAAGACTTAGCTGAGTGCCTACCTGCACACACCCTTGGCTTCACCTTACAATACCAAAGACTGATATGTGAAATTAGACAGTACAGAATGGGTACAAAGAAATTGTTTGGGATTGGTTTGGGGTTTTTTTTAATGAAAAAGCCAGTGGGAGTGAGGACAAACCTCAGCTTAAACTCTGCAAAAAGTAAATCTCACAATAACGAGCATGCAACATCCACATTTCTTTGCATCTTCTATAAACTGCCTTGCACAAGAAATGGACTTCCCCTCAGACAGTTGGGCTTCCCCACAGACATGGGAAGCCCCCCAGCAGCAAGCCCAGCCCATGCAGCAGCTCAATACCTTCAGTGGGGGCTGTGGCGCATCCGCCGCCCTCGATTCTTCCAGGCTGCGGCTGCTCTCGCTGAGGAAGCTGCCCACTGCCCCCACGGGTGCCTGCAACTTAGTGTTAGTCCCCAGAAGAGTCTTCCCCTTCATTGCCAGCTTATGCTTTTCTTGAAGAGCTGTTCTGGTATTTCTTTGATCTCTGACGCTATCGTTGGTATCAAAAAGGCTGCCGGAAAACTTGGAAATAGGTTCCTGGGGGTTAAAGATAAAAAAGGTAAACACAGCAAAAGCAAGGAGAATAACTCTCTGATATCCAGACCCTACCTGTGGTAAATTGGCTTTGCTCCTCTCTATCATATTGCTGTATTTTAGGATTTGTTTCACTGAAGAAAAAAAAGCAACTTTAAAGCAAATGTACAAGTATCTTTCTTTTACCATTATTTCACTCGGTATGGTTTTCCCTCCACAGGGGGTGGAAAGTGTGGTAACAAAGAGAGGAATGAGATACATACAGCCTTTCTCTGCATCCCCCAGCACTCACAAGCACGTAAAACACCCATATATACCCAACTGAATCCTGCAGTGCCCTATGGAAAGGGTGGAGCGCGTGAATGAGACTATTTTGGGCAGCCTCTGGCAGCTCAGTAGCACTGAATTTGCTGTCCCAGGGCAAGGAATCACACACATGAGGTAAAGGAAAGGACTTTCCATACAGAAAATAAAACATTTCTCACATTCCTTAAGGCTCACATTCTATTTCTGGGAGCACAAGTATGAGAGGGAAGGTAGGCCTCTTCCTTGCACCTATGTCTCTGTGTTTGATTAAGTAATTGCATAGATTTTATTTAGCTGTAAATGGCAGTGAGTAGAGACCTGCAAACTCAGTGATTCAGAGGTCTGCTGGAAGTGAAGCCTCAAAGGTTAGGCATCTTGACGCCTGTTTTGAAGTCTAGGCTGTACCTACACTGAGATGCAGTGAGGAACTGACAATATCACCCTACACTTAGCTAAAGCAAAAGGGCTTGAAAAAAGAAATACACAATTAAAATGCGTCCAGTGAACAATTACAGCTTCAGAGAAGTTTGACTGCAAAACATGATGTTTTCCAGTTATCAGTTATGCTTTGCAAAGTAGTTAAAGGAAATTCAACCATGACGGCTGAATTCAGTTCACATCTTACAGATGTTTTATTTCTGTTTAGCTTATTTTTGCTCCTTAATTTGATGGGTAAGGTTGAATCAGATCTTCGTATTACCATAATTATCTTCCTTGTATCCTTGTAAAATGATACAGCAAACAAAGTCAAGGCCTTTGAAGATAAATACTATAAATGTCTTCTTAAGACTGGAAGTTTAATACCAGAAATAAAAAGCAGTGGCATTACCATGAACAGCTGTGCAGAAACCCCACTGGACACTTTATTTTTCAAGCAATCTTAGAGCTTTCCCCCAGTCTCTTTTTGGTTGGGACAGAAAGGTGCATTGCCAACCCCAGGGAGAGTAAGGATAGCATGATTGCTTCCTATTTTCACTTAAAAGGGAATTCATTCAGTTTTCACTAACATGAACCATTCATTATCTTTCCTGAGTGATATTCCACTTAAATGGACCACACTGAACAACTCAGACCCATCAGTAGTGCTGGGCAGAAAGGACAGGAGCAAGAGTTGGGAGTGGGCACTGAAGAGGGAGCATACCAGCAGCAGTGAGGAGCTAGGAAGAGAGCAGAGGTCCTGCCTGAGGAGCAGGTGGCCTCATTCCTCCCTCAACTCCCAGCAAACATCTGGTGGAAAGACTAGCAAGCAATGTTCTGAAAGGGAAAGGCTCTAAGAGTAAGATCACAATCCCTTTTCCCAGGCTATGACAGAGAAAACAGCCAAGCTGCTAGGTGACAGACACCTAGTGGGCACAGGCTAGGGAAACCACAGGATCCAGAGTTTCCCAGACATCAGCAATCTGTAAGAACACTACCCAAAGCTAAATGTGCAGTGGAGTAGCACTGCAACCTCACTTTTTTACTATCCAGTCCTTGGGAGGATGTTGAGCTTCAAGCACTGATTACCTGAAAGAGCCAGGGGTATGTCAGTAATTGAGGATGTCCGTAGGAGTAAAATAAAAAGCTCAAGTATCTCATCATTGCTCAGGTTACCTTTCTTAACCTGCAAGTGGCTATGTGCTCTGCTCTTGTGGCTTGGATGGATTGTTTCATCATTAGCAAGGTAAAAGAATAAAACACTGAACATGACTTTCTCGTTTTAGTTCTCTCCCAGTTCAGTCTCCCACTAACCCCAAGTGATCGGCAGCATAGCACTGCCAGGAGATTGTAGTTTCTTGACAGATACACAACATTGCTCCTCCTGATTTTCAGGAGACTACCTACATCATCAGGATCCTCCAGTTCCTCCGCTTCTTGTTCAGGACTGATCCTTCCTTCCCTCCATTTTCCATTAGCAGAGCTGAATTTATACAAGTTACCACCATGAAAGCTTTCCTTTCCTTTCAGTGGGGCCCAGCGAGAGCCCTGGGAGCTCCAGTTATGGCCACTGTACAGTTTAGGAGACTTGGGAAGCCACTTAACAGAGTCCTGAGAGGAAGATGACAGAAAAAAAAGGCAATCAATAGATTTTAAGGAAGCGAATGAAGTTCATACATGCAGAAATTGTCTGGCAAGTTCCACAAAGCATTTTAGTATCTTGTATGCACTGGGTTTCTCCTTTTTACCTGGAGAGGTACCTTCAGACCCAGAGACACACTTTGCTAATTAATGGGCAATACTGGTGACACAAAGAGCAAGCAAAGGCTGCTGAAATTACTGGGAGCCTTCAAGGACTTACATGAACATGGAACCAAGACCACCTTCAGCATCGTAAAGAAGAATTTATGATCAACAACAGTCTTCAATAATGTTATACTCTGTACTATTAAGAGAACAAACAAGAGTACTTAGACCTTTAGTGACCATCTCATTTCACGAGCTGTGTTAAAAAAAAACCCTATCAATTCACCCCTCTCATTTCTTTATTCATTAAATAACATGGTTTATTTCTTGAATGGCACGTTCTTGAATAGAAAGTACAAAACTAAACTGATCTTTTAAGTTGTCTTGATTTTCAAAGTGATTATAATCTAGTTTTCTCAAGACATCCATTACTTATTTACATCCAAAAAATTCCACCTCTTCTTCATACATAGAAGTTCATATATGACAAGTTTTGTCAAGGTTGTCAATGTACCTTAATTTCACTGAACATCGGGAGTAATTTTTCAAATTAATCTTTATCATTTTCTTTAAGCTTTATTTTAATCTTGCCTTTAATTTTAATTTTGGTGATACAAATCCAATGGCAGAAAGCAGCATGACACCGTATAAATAGATGAATGCACAAAGTCCAACAAGGCAAAGAGATGGAAAACAGAAACTAACAAGAAATATTATCAATAAGCTTACAGTGGGGCAATCAGTGGCACACAGTGACTTTCCCATTATTTAAACAGATATTTGACTCAGATTTAATGATTCTTTAAGCTCCAATTTTCCTTTTGAATGCAGAATGTTTATGTTCACACACACAGATTTCTTGCTATTATCAGCATCCCAGATGTTGATTAGACCTATGGCTGAGGAAGAAAATGAGATTCGACAAGGCTGGACAATGCACATCCTGATTCATCTTCAGCTGCTGCAGGAGCTCCCTTTGGGATTCTTCATTTGCTTTTGGTTTTAGGATGGTTGAAAAGACTAGGAAATGGACAGCATCTCAGTGTCCTTGAAGAGATTATAGACTTTTCTGTTTGTCTTAAGATGACCACAGCCCAACAAAGGATTATTCGCATTGTATACAGAATGCATGACGGGCCTCTATAGCAAATTTGCTTTTAAACCACGTTTTGAGCTGCAATGACCCTCAACAATGGCATTATTTGCTCATAAATAGCCTGAATTTCTAGTTATTCTAAACCACTTTGCTCAGGACACTCAAGCTGACTGAATTAAGGTCAATATCAGTGAATTGAATGTAGAAGCAACACACAGTCATAATAAAGTAGAGGCTCGCATTCCTCCTGATAATTCAAAAGGTAAGGCAGGAAATCTAGTATTTCTTTATACTTGCCTTGAATATAAAAAAAAAACATAGGGTACCCTTACACATAAGCTTTTCTTCCTAAGAATATTAACTAGGTGGATTACAATTGTAATCAGATCAGTAAATAGCACACTAGCTGAAAATGTTTGCTATTGGTTTGGTTTCTTTTATTTCAGAATAGTTAATGAGATGTCTTCCAATGTTCAGGGTATTTCCAGAGACAGCTTAAATTGATGTCAACTTTTAAGCTCATTAGAAAGCCATAAAGTAATTTCACTCTAAAAATAAACACAGGTACAATGAAGTATTTAACTTCTTCCAATGTCTCATCCTTGTTTGACCCCAATCCCTAATCCTAAAGAACAGCTTCTCAAACACTATCTGCCACATTTTGTAAAACCGGTAAAAGGCTATCCTATCAAGGTAACAAATAAAGACTTTGAATTAAGCTGATGCTAAAAATCAGTTCACCATTTTAGGCATCCATTCGACTGCTGTGGTAACTTCCCACATCCACAAAGACCAAGGTCATGCCCACCAAGATCACAGGTTTTAAACCCCTGTGCCCCTTGTAGTCAAGCTGGAAGGCAGAGCAGCAGGGCACTCCTGCTCTCTGCCCATCTTCTACAGCAGGATTCTCTTTCACGCACCAAGATCCTGTTGTAAGAGAAATTCAGTACCTGTTTCACACCTCACACCTTCTGTAACCTAGGAGATTTTAGTCTTCAATATTCTTGATACACAGTACTTGAAAGTTAAACAGAAACATAATGACAATTCTAGGCAAGAGCTGTTCACATTTGCACTAGGTCTATACAATACAGTGGATGGCAATAACCCTATGAAAGCAGTTTCTCGGTTTGGTTATATCAACAGTAAAAGATTGGCTGGAACAACCAGAAGTGCCTTTTAGTCCACATTTGTATGTACCAGTTATAAGTAAAACATCCCGTGGATTACGCTTTCATGAAACAACAATGGAGAAACAAAGCCACCAAATGCTGCTGCTGTGAGCGTGGGCTAACATCACTTTGAAAATAAATCTTAATCCTCAATTATTTTTTAAAACTCAATCCTTTCTGATGAAAGAAAAGTGGGAGGGGTAGAATTTTAATCCAGAGTTCAGTAGCAATAGAAAGTGAGGAAGAGAGAATGACAGGGATGTTGTTGCTGGACCCACTGACTGAGAGGGTGTCACCATGCCCAGCTCTTTACATTCTTTTAGACAAAGCCAAGAGTATCCAAGGTGCTATCCAATGCTTCAAGGTTTCAATGAGGCCAGTCACGTGCAGAGTTCATTACAGGGAAAAGATGGAAAGTACAACTCTATTTGCTGCAATTTACAAAAATCAACTGCACAATTTGACTTTTTAACTCGCTTTTGTTTTTGCTTCCCAAAACAAAACCATCTCCTTACTGTGGTGTATTCATGAAAATTCTGTTAGGTCGGCAATAAGCTTCCATCACCTCTCACAGCAGAAATTGCTATGGTACAGCTAACAGATAGTAGATCTGCACTCCAAAAATATCTTTTAAAATCGACAGTAATTCGTTATCTTCATTCTCATTATATAGGACCATGCTTTGAGACAAAAGAGGCTACTAGCAAATATCCTAACACTAAGTGAGAAAATTCAGTTCTCCTCCCAGAATTTTACAGATGATAATTGGTCTTCTTACTACCCAGATACAGCAGGAAGTGTTTTTATTGTGTTTTACACACAAGGAAGCTGAGACGCAAAAAGTTTTACAAAGTCAATGCTTTATGCCATCAGCAACACATAGTTTTACATTCTCTTAAAATATTTGAAATAAATCAAAGGAAGAGGGCAAATTCAGCACTTGGGACTTTAAGCTTTATGAGTATTTGGACTGTGCAACACTCCTGTTTTGTAAGTGCACAAGTGTTAGAGGGAAAATCTATTGTCCTTGGCAGTTGCTGTGGTTCATGGAAATAAAATTTTCATCTCCATTCATTAGAAATGCTCCTAACTGACTGGTAACAGATCATTTTCCTTCAATATTTCTCCAGCAAGTCAGGTGGGCTCACTTTTTATCTCCTTTCAGCGTGTTTTTCATGTTTTCCAAGGCAGTCTATTCTTAACATAAATACTCCTCTATATCATACCCCTGTACGTTAAGAGGACAAATTGTTCTCATAAAGTACAAGGTGTCTATTCTGATAAGATCTCACTAGTAAATCTTCTAGAGAACGAATTTCCTCCAGGCAACAAAGGTGTGTAAATGCTATATATCACCCTAAGTCATTCTGGCAAATGAAAAAGAATCCAAAACATCCCAACAATAAATACAAGACATGGAAACCACCCTCATTTCTGAAGTACCACACTGAAACCATACAGTGACAATGAAACACCCTGGGCACCATCAGCAAGTAGAAGCTAGTGCTTTGTTACCTAAAATATTTTGATGGGAATACACCTGCCACTGTAACTCAACTCAAACCCCAAAACACATAGGCTCACCTAGTTTCCCATTTAATAAAAGATTTTCTTAAATAGCTTAACTAGCAAAGATGAGAAAGAAAATGTCGTTAAAGATGTATTTCCTCTTTAACTTTGAAGTACAACTATATATAACACATTCTCCTAATCGAAAACTATTTCGGACTCATTGCCTTTTCAAAGTACAAAAGGCCATCTCTAATAAAGGAGCTTTGTGTGATTCACATGAAATCAGAATGAAAGACAAACAAAAACTGCCAAAACAAAAGCATCCTTGAATAAGCTTTTACTACTGAAAAGGCCACATAAAAAGCTGCCTGAACAGATGGATTATTGAAGTCACTCTTTCACAGCGAAACTTTCCTATCAGTAATACATAACTTAAATTTTAAACTCATATATTCAAGTATTAACTAGTCTCATAAGAATTTTTAATTTCCTGAAGACACCATTTTTAATGTAAAGTCTTAATGTAGAAAGTTTTTAATTGCTGTAGGTTATCCTTGAAACATCCACCATGAAAATGCTCTTCAGACTTGCGGCTTCCTCCACTTTTGAGAGGAAAAAAAAATCATAGTCAAAATTCCAACAACCAGGCTTTTTGTTAGTTAGTTTAGATTTTGTTTAGATTCATTTAGTTTAGTTTATTTGTTTTAAATTGCTTAGTGACGTCTATGGTGTCAACAATAAAGAAGTTTACCTTGTTTAAAATCATGTAGTGCCCTGCTTAATCTTGCAGAAATCTCCTGTGAGCTATTTCAAAATGGTTTAATGTAGTCCACTTATTTTGAATTTGGGTAGAACTGTGAAGTTATTGGGAGAGATCAGAAAATCCAACTGCTCACGTCAGTATCAGAACACCATAATTTGCTCAAATTTGCCTCAGACCAAAAGAAGATAGTTTTAGCTGACACAAAACTAACTTTGGAGAGTTAAATCCCATCTGCATTATTCTAGGGATGCTTACAAGTTGAAATTCAAGCTGCTGATGCTTTGGTGGTAATCACAAGCTGTGCATCCATCTGTGAATTTCGAGGAAAGTTACTACAGTCAGTACTTGCCTATTGCAGTAAATATTGCTAACATATGACCGCTGCAGTGAGCATGGCTGACATTTGGGGTATGGCTGTTACCACAGCTGCACATCCAGAGATTTTGGACAAGACTACATTCTCAAGCAATAGATGAGCAGGAGAAGAAAAAGTATCAAAAGTACACTGGATGGACATCATGGATGGACATCAGTGTTAACACCAAGGGAGATTTGTTAAATCCTTTCTCCAAAACATAAATTGAGGGGTCAAAGAGTTCTTCCCTCAGACAACACTGTTGCAGGAGAGAACTCCTCCAATAGAAAAATAAGCTGCTACTTAAGATCTTGGTGTTAACAGGCTAACAACATCACCATTAAGTGGTACACACTGAAGAAGTTATCATTTGGAAACCAAATTACCATGAATCCTTGCCTTGAAGTTAGTACAAAGCACAGTCCAGCCTCATGCACAGAGCTCCTCAGAGCCTTCTGCTCTAGTAGAATCCATGACTGGCCTTCCTGTTGCCACAAGAAACATACAACAAGTGACAAAATTCAGATCTTCTCTAGTGTCCAGCAGAAGAGGAGATAAGCCAACTCCTGCAAAGCAGCTCACAAAGCTGTCTGAAGAGACAGGTATCTGCTTTTCCGCTTTGAAAAACTCTCATATTTTTCACTAGCTGATTGAATAGTAACTATATTCCTGACTTCAGAACGAAAGAGGAAGGCACTGTCCCTCTGAAAAATCCCACAATTGGTTCAGGAGGATGGGAACATCCAAACCATTTATTGATAGTCAAGGCTAGTCTGGCTTTTGTCATCTTTTGTGACAGCAACCTAAGCACAGAAACAGATTTGTGTGTTTGATGGAAAGTGACGATGGGAAACATTCTTACTGAGTCAAATGAAAAACTAAAGTAATTTTATTTTCCAGAGCCAAGGCAAAGAACGGCCGTGAACTCTCCATTAACAAAAGGTCCAGACATTTCTGGTATGGCCTCAGTGGGAAGTAGGCATTTACAGCAAGTCAGGACAGAATCAACAGATATACTCAAGAATATGCATCAAAAAATTAAACTCCTGGTGTCAGTACTCTCCTCTCAAAAGCTGAATTTGTCAGCAGCAAGTAGCAAAACCTGTGAAGTAGCTGATTAGCTAGAAACGTTTCAGCCAGCGCTAATAAAGCACTTTCATTAGACAAGAAGCAGGCTGATCAGCTAGTCCTGGGCACAAACAAGTCATTTGCTGTAAAGGACAGTAGTGTACTCAGCTTTGCACAATATGCCAATTGCAAAAATACGGAATGTAGGCCAGAAAAATAATCTCAACACATAAATTATATGGAAGCTGTGGAAAAAAGCCTGGAGCAACACAAAGGGGAAAGAAAAATCTGTTGCTAAGCCAACTGCACTAACAATGGCAGCAAGAGAGTGCTTTTTTTGTTTTTCTACTAGTGTAAGGCAATTGTGACTTTCAAGAAAGAAAACTCGCATGCAGTAACTGACAGGTTAATATTAAATCCACTCTACCACTATGGTCAATTGCTTTTCCCTGGTTACCATTTTGCTAAAATAGCACCATGCAAACTTTGTAGTGTTTCTTTCCTTGCACTAGATCCACTCCCCAAAAGCCTTTACGAAGCAACAGAAAATGTAGAAAAACCTTAAAGAGAAAAAAACCCAGAAGTAACATTTATAATATTATAGTCATTGCTCAGGCTCCTCAAAGCATTAGCAACAGAAAAAAAGCCAAAACAGAGACTGGGAAGGGAGAGCTCATGTTTTCAAGGACATACAGCAATTCAGCATAACAAACACCATCATTTTTCTCTGGCTATAAAATGTAGTTAAAACTGTCTGAAGCCTCATCAACTCTGCTGGGAGGACAAGTGTACCTAAATCACTTTGTGAAATGGCACACATACTGACCATTCCAGAGATCAGACACTGAAAACAGAAGAAACCACAGCCTCCACATGAAAAACTGTCATTACAGAGCCTTGCTGCCTTTGGCTTTGGTCTGTCTTTTTTAGGAACTAATTTTCATCTCAAATAGGTTTGACAAGTTTTACTTGGACTCTGGGTACAGAGGTTCCTACATTTTTAAACTTTTGTTGTGCCAATCCCAGTTAAGTACTTTGAAAAGAAAATTCCGCCCAAGGTTGAAGTCAACTGTACTAAAAATCTCATTTTCTTACCATTTTTATTTTAAGAGCAGCTTACCAAGAACAACTGGCAGAACTCTGCCTTGGGAAGAATGAATTTGCACTGCCCATGAACTAACGTAACACCTATCAAGCTGCAGCAGCTTCTGCAAACAGACTATGCCTTGAAGCTTAAACAAGGAATTTCCGGCATGCGAAGAAATACTAACAATCAATGTATTTTGCCAGGTTAGACTTGAATATTGGGAGATGGCTTGCAATATCTATTGGTTCAGTATCAAAAAGAAAGCAAGGCCTTTTGTAAAAGCTTCAGATTGAAAAGCTGAATTAGAAAAATTATCAAATACTGCAGTTACAACTTCTCTGTTCTCCTCTTTTCCCATCTTTTCCCAGAAACTCTCATGTTCACCAAAAGAAGGGATGTAGTTAGCCACGCATGAGGCATTAGGTCTTTCCTTTTCTTGAAATTTGGGTCCATTGCATTGGCTCACACCAAATATGCTAAATCAAACATGCCAGTCAAATATGATCTGAACTCAGACTGCTCAAGTCTCTGCACTGAGCAAGTCAGTGGTCTTTGTTCATTTGTGGCACATACAGAACCCAGAGACACCAAAATCAATCTTCATCAGTCTTTTGCAAAATTTATTTCCTGAATTCAACTCGGTTAATACTTACCTTTACAAACAAACCAGATTTAATAAGACCTTGAAATCAGCATTGGATCACTGGAAGTGCAACACAGTAACAATTATAGTAAATTCCAGCATTAGTTCACATGTACTTTAATTGCTATTTTAATGACACAATCAATCTACCAAAGTTTTTCAAGATTTTTTTATTATGGTTTTATATATGTATATAAAACCACCAAAGCACTTCAAAGAATCATGCTTTCTTGTGTAATACATAAAACTAGTTTCATACTGTGCTTCTGAAAGCCTATCGTGCTGTTTTTCAAGTTATTTTACAGATGGCACATTTGAAAAAAAAAGAAACCCAAGGGAAGCATGAATTTCTAGTGACTGCAATGCAACACGACATCCAAAACAAGATGGTTCATTACAACTAAGTTAAAGTGTGAGTGCATCATGTAATAAACAATAGCAGTTTGGTCATTTTCATTTTAATTCTGCTTACAACAAAACTAACATTTGTGCTTCACGACCTAAAATCCCGTTATATAAACATAAGTTCTCTGCTGTAAAAACCCCAACGAATTCCTGTCCAAAAAGAAAAAAACAAACACACTTAAAACAGGAGACCAAGTTTCCATCTATTCACTTTCCTCAAGAATTGCTATACTGGAGACTGATATGACATACGAGACACAGTAAGGCACAACGGGTGGTACAAACGAATGATGACAGTTATCCATGAAACTTGTTCTCTTCCACAAATACTAAAATATGTACCGCTCAAGATAAATTTTCTCTTAAAAATGAAATACATCATTTTGTTATGAAAGTCCTATACAAAAATTTAAAATTTACACCATCTGAGCTGCCAAAAAAATAAAAAAGTGTATCAATTTTCCACAAAACTATATTTCTCACCAGCACATCCAGCCACTGGGAAAAAGATAACCCAGCACTCTGGAAAAGAAAAGCATTATTTCCCCTGTGTTTAAGACAAAAATATTGTATTCTGCATACAGTAGTGTATTATACTTTAAAAAGTCTAGCACTATTAAAACTACAATATTGATTTGGAAATTATTGATTCACTGCCTGGATGAAATAAGGCACTTTCTTCCAGTGGGCAGCACTTTTCACATGTATGGAGATGATGAATCAGGTTCTGGTTAAAAACAAAAAGGGGCTCAGTGAGGTCCCAGAAGATGACAGGAACATTTCAACAGCAGGGGAAGACACAGGAGGTAAAACCCGGAGATGAAACTCTACACAGAAGTGGTCACTCTGTCAATGGCATTATTGACCTCGTTTTTGTTTGAATCCAGTCCTTTAGCAGCATTCATATCATTCCGTAAATTCTCCACTGTCTTTTTCATGTTCTTTAATTCTCCAGGGTGTGGAGTGGCTCGCCTTAGAAGTGTTCTCTAAAAATAAACAGCGCAATAAGTGGTTTTGCCTTTGTCTCTTTGAAAAAAAAAAATATACACTTTCAATGCTTTAGCATTCACATACCAAATACTAGGTACTGATCTTTTTCCTTTTTTCCCCCCTTTTCCTTTTCCAACTACTATGCTCTATGTTGGACATTATTTTTGTAGCTGCTTGTTTATGAAGACAGTGAAAGTTTTAAGAACTGTCTAGGAGCAAGCGTTTTCCTCTCTTGACCTACTAATCTGAAAGTCACTCAAGTGAAGTACAATTACAAGTTATGAAGTGAAGATTCTTTCATAAATATAGTTGGGATATATTTTTCCCCCCAAAAAAACCCCATCCAAGTGATTTAAGATCACATTTCCAAAGAAAAACATTCATCTGGTTTTGAAAGAATCCCACAAGATCCCTTCACAGTGTCAAATAGAAGTCTGTGAGGAGCTCTGTTTGCCTTCCAGACACACCACACAGTTTGGTTCTCTTGTCAGTTGAGAGCAAACATCTTGAAAGGAAGAAAAGAGAGCACTTCTCTCCCATATTAGACACAAGGATGTTTAACATCACTGTGCCGAAGCCTTCACAAGGAAAACAAAACTTACAAAAACTCCTGTTAGCATCCAGATCAGCAACACACAGAACACCAAGAACAACTGCACAAATATCTATCAGTGCAACTGTTTGTTGGTGGTATACATGTAAACTGTGCAGATTACTGCGTTAACTGATGACCCATAAATGGGTGAACTGCGCAAGACTGCTTTGGAAATCCACTCCTCCTCCTTCCCACTAGGATCATAAATTTCCTTTTTGCCTAAAAAGATTCTTGCCTCAAATCAGGCTGTAATAACAGGGCTGAAATCAGTTATCATTAATACTTGAGCCCTTGGTCATTGTATGGACATTCTTGGGTTGGTACGGTTATTAAGAAGAACCATTCTGAACTCCTTTATCAGTCTATGAATTATGCCTGCCAGAAGTATTTAGTTTCTGTTGCTTTGGATTAAGAAATCACCTTACTTAAAAACTTAAATGTCCATTTCCCTACTAACTATAGTCAGTTTTTCAAGTCAGACTGTGTTTCTTCTGTGCTACAATCCAGACAGGGCCTTGAAGTATCTCATGCTGAGCTCTAATGAGGACCACCAGCAAGTTTACAGAGCATCAGAGAAGCACAGAGAAAATCAAACTGGAGCAATCTTAATCTTTACAAAGAGTCTTAATTGTTAATGAAAGTTAGTAAAGATTGCATTTTGATCTTGAGGACATGCAAAACCCAACTTAATGGGGAGGTCTTATAAGTACAGTGACAGATGGTCCCACATCCTTTAAGTGGGAAACTAATGAGCAACATTCTTGTTTATGCACACTATGGTTGTTTCAATGCAAATGGTGGAGGAAAAAAAGCAGAAGAAAGGAAGAGAAAGAAAGAGACTAGAAATAGAAATTAGAGAGACAAAGAGTGGCAAACTTAATGGAGACATACGCCACAGCACTGGAACCCTAAATTAGATCCTATATACTTTAAGGCAGTAAAGCTTCACAGATGCAGAGAAAGATCATATCTTGTTTCTGGAAGGAAAACACCCTGAGCACGTACAGGAAAACAAAGTGAAACAAAGATTGCTCAGCATAAGAACATAAAACTTATATTCAAAGCAGAAAAAAAAGAAGGCAGTAAAAATCATTGTGAAAAGTTTTGGCAGCCAACATGAACAGTTTCTGCTACAAAAAGACACAAAAAGCATGCAGTTGCAGCTGAAATATTTACACTTAAGCGTTAAAGCCACAGTGTCTGCAGGTATCCAAAGGCTTGGAAAACATACCATTTCATTATCCTCTTCATCTTTTTCATCTTCTAAGAAGCGAATTGCACTGACTCTATTCACTGCTCGCTCATTCCATGTTTCATCTGACATTTCATTTACCAGACTCTCCAGTGCACCACATCGTGGTAGGTTATCTGTTAGAATGGCAAAACGTAACTGAAGGTTCATAGCAACTCTAAAACATCAACATGCTATGTTGTTAATAACTGCAATATCCAATCAATCACTCATTCCACATTTAAAACTGACTGTTTCTATCTTTCTGAAAGAAAACAGAACTCTCATTAATGTTATCAGGTACAGTTTCTCTATAAACAAGAAATTTCTGTACTTGGACTGTTTCAGGTTTGTGTCAGTTTTAGAGCACTGATTATTGAATACACTTGTCACCATACATGCTTTACATGCTGGATCACAGCTGCCATTTGACATTAGCCAGTTCCCTAAATGGCAGTCCATAACACAGGATCATTGCTTTTACTAATCTCATCCTTTTAGTATTACCAGCCATAAACATCCAACAATCTTAATTCAAAGCTGCCTACCCTTGAAGCCATGAGATTCATTTGGAAAGGAAGAAATCTAATTTCTAAGATTAAGGCCTTTAGAGAAAGTCAGTCTACCTCAGTCACTCATTATGACCTAGCTTAATCTTCTCTAAATCTAAAGGGTTAATTTTTTTTTAACTTATTTTTACTCTTAATGCAATTTGATTCTTAAAATCTAGAAGGTGACACAAAATAGAGCCATTTCTACACTTTTACTGCTTTAAGGGTCTCTATTTGCTCAAGTTGCATAGTACTGAAAGAGTAGAATTAATCTAGTTAGGTTTGGACATCTGCAATACAGAGATCTACAGGCTAAGCTTTTCTCCTCAGAGCCCCTTTGTACTAGTGGAAAAGAATCCACATGGTTTCATTTTAAAGTCTATTCTTGGATGGGATAAATTACTCTCCAGTGATTACAGTAAAAGTTTAAATATTAGGTCAGATTAATCCACTTGAAAGTTCACACATCGCTATAAAAGCTTCAGGACAAAAAACAACCAGAAGTTACTGGAGCAGCAACCCAGCCAACAGAGAGCAAACAGAGAGTTTATGGTTCCACCTGACCCAGAGGCAAGTTTCAGCACAAAAGGTAAAAACAACTTATACTGCAATTCTACACTTGATGGAGAATATAATATAAAGTTACTGCACAGCGTCTTTGCTTGAGAGAAAATTAGCTTGCTAAAAAGTATCTGCTGCTTATTACTAGCTATGTAATTATTTTTCTGGTAAAGAGACTGTAGTTGGAAATACAACAATTTTGAGTACATATATATGTATATTTAAGATATATAACACAAGTACACAAATATGGACACCACTACTGGGCCAATTGGCAAGCTTCAGACTACCAATAGGATTGACCTTTCTTCTTCCAGGTCTGTATTTTATTTACTGCAGCTGGTGTCTGTATTTTGAATAACAGCCACAGCCATGTTTTTCAGGTTTCCTGAAAACTAGTATGATTATAACCAAAATAAAATAAACAAAAGTTTAAATATGAAAATTCAACTAGAACTTTGCAAATTTGCTTACTAGAGCTTATGCATTTTTCACAAACCACTATGAAACAGACAACACAGTAAACAAAAAAAGTACTTCTATAGGTAATGAAAAACTGTCTCTAGGCACTTACCTTGGCAACCAGGCTCAGAAGGCATTTGAGGAAGCAAAACACATGTTAAAATCTTTTCTCCTGTTTCGGGGTCTGTGTCTGTCTGAAACGTCAGCAAAGGTTGGGACTGGTTATCCGACAACCACAAAGCCTTCAGCTTTAAGGTAGTCAGTGAGAGTGGAAGGTACGTCAGCCTATTTCAAAAAGGAAAAGTCAAAAAGTCAGGGCAACCTCTAGGAGATTTAATAGACAGTCATGAAGTCAACTCATAAGTATATATCCCTGAGTTGGAAGAAACAGGATTGAGATGAATGCCTTTAATAGAAGGCACTGAAGTAGTCATCGGCTTCAACTACTTCATTCTTCTAGAAAGAATATGCAGCTTAACTTTATACCATAATTCTCTGTAGCTGTCAATAACAGATAACAATGCAGAGCTTTTCCTACTGCAGTAAAACACCCTGTAAGGCAGACAGCTGTTTCTGCTCTATAGCCTTACATATACACAACTGCCAGAACAGAAATATGTGTCTATGAGACGATACTGCCATTTGCTTTTGGTTTTCTTTTTTTTCCTCCATTTAACTTCCAATCAAACTAATTTGCTAGGTTGATTTTTATGTTTATGCTAGTTTACACTTCACTCCACTCTTCCTTGCATTTTGATGTCTGAGCATATCAACCAGGATTCATGAGAAGCCTCAAGGTCAAAGTGACATTGTTTGTTACTTGTACTGTATCTCCAATACACTGACACTCAATATTAGTGTTATTTTGATATTAAGGCTGGTAGTTTCAGCTGAATCTCTACCAAGCTGCCTAGATTCTTAGTTTTAATTCAAAAATACACAAATCCAGATGGGATTTTTTTTTTAAATCCTATCTTTTCCTCAGGGTTAAAGCAATCCAGAAAATACACTCATGACAACACAACGATTTATAGTACTTTGGGCCAAGGGGGAAGACTACTTTGACAATATCAATAGTAACGCTAACACAGAAGTCATAACCTGTGTTTTGTTATGTGGTGGTTTGACCCTGGCTGGAGCAGTTCATGAGGAACTTGTCATGGTTTAGCAAGGAGCAGCTTTTGCTTGTTAACAGGTGGAGGGGGTTGCAGTGAAGACTTGGTAAAGAGTTTTTGGACACTCCCCCGGCTCCTGGGTGCAGACCCAACCCCCAGCCCGGCTGGGCCAATCTGGCACCTCTGCGATCACTATTTAGGGACGGGAATTTGAAGTGCTTGGCAGGAGGTGTAAGGGTGGTACAAGATGGAGGCGACCATGCGGACCCCACAGTCAGAGAAGGAGGAAGGAAGGAGGAGCAGCAGAGCAGAGACCCCTGTGCAAGCCGTGGTGAGAGCCAGCAGCAGCAGCAGCTCCATGTGAGTGCGCCCGGACGGGCTAGAAACTGTGTGGGGGGGTGGCCATGGCACAAGACATGCTGGAGAGCCTGTGCACCGCAGAGCAGCCCCACACGAGAGGCAGAGAGGAGCTGCAACTTTTGGGANTGTTTTGGTTCTGTTTTGGGTTTTTATGCTTTAGTTGGTATTAAATTATTTTCTGTTTTCTTCCTCAAGCTGAGTAGCCTGGTCTGTTTTGTCTTGCACCTTAAGCGGCAATTAAGCTCTCCCTGCCCTTTAGCAACCCTGAAGTCTTTGGTACTTGAGGCTAATCGTGGTCTTTTGTTCCCTGATGGGCCTAAACCATGACAGAACTGTATCCCATGGGAAAGACCCACCCTGGAGAAGTTCATGAGGGACTGTCACCCATGGGAGGGACCCCACAGTGTAGCAGTGGGAAATGTGAGCAGGCCTCCCCACGAGAAGAAGCAGTGGCCAAGTCCATCTGTAATGAACTGACCACAAACCCCATCCCCCATCTCCCATGCTGCTGGGGGGAAGGAAGGAAGGAGAGTCCTGGGAAGAGGGAGGGATGAGGAGAGGTGTTTTTAAGATTCAGTTTTATTTCTTATCGCCCTGCTCTTATTATTCCTTTAATAAATCAAGCCTTCTTCTCCCCAAGTTGAGTCTGCTTTGCCCATGACACTAATTGCTGAGTGATCTCTCTGTCCTTAACTCACAAATCATTCATTATATTTCTCTCTCTCTCTCCTGCCCAGCTTAGGAGGGGGAATGATTTAAAGACTCGGTGGACAACAGGCTAAACCACCACATGTTACTTCATTCTTGGACACAGTAACTTTTATTGTTAGAAAGAATGTGACAATACAAAAATCTCTTACCTGTTTCCGGCAACATCCAGAACATGAAGCTCAGTGGCTTGTGAAATTTCAGAGGGAATTCGAGATAATCTGTTGTCACGTACAGAAAAGACGTTAAGACTGCAGCACCCCCCAATCTATATTAGAGAAGATAGAAAGAAAAAAAAAAGTCTGGTTTTGTTGCAGTATGATAGTACAAACAAAGGCATGCAGTACTGGTGACGTAAGATGTCATAGAGCATTCAAGTTATGATGCCTGCCAGACACTTCACCTAGAGGTACAGACTGCAAACCAGTGTTGGCTTAAGAAAGTCTGACCTAAAGTAAGTCTGTTGCAGTAGTTTCTTGAACCATCTGTATGTATGAATAACATGTATCTTTACAAACAGGTATCTTTTAGAGTCTTCTACGCCAAGAAGAGATCAGTAACCACACAGATGCCACTTTGTAGACCACCCTCACAAAAAATACTAGCTTTAACTTTCAACTTTTTCCTCACTCTGCGTTTTACTTATTTCCTCGCTGTAACTTTAGATGCCAGCAAGCAAAACAGGGTTTTAGGCAAGGTAAAAAACACTGCAAAATCAACTCCTGCATTTAGTGAGTCTACAAAGAATAATGAAGAGGTCACAGAGAGTAAAAGACTTTGTGAGTAACATCTTTGATGTTTTGTTTTACTAGGAGCATCTAATTTCAAGAAGACACCCATGTAAACTGGCTAATTTAATCTAATACACTCAATCACTATGAATTTATCCAAATGTAAGCATCTGCCTTCTCAAGTTAATTTTTGGGTGCAAAAGATGAGATTTTTCAGTCTTGCCCTCTAAATGTTTATGTTTTGCCTCAAAACTACATATTTCAGAAAAATAAACCCTCTACATTTGATTTTTTTTAAAAAATGTATTACACCTTTTTGTTCCAGATGACAATTACTACTCCTATAAACATTGAGATTATTAGCTTTAGCAACTTGAAAGCTGCTTCAAGTAACTCTTTGTTCCTGTTCACAAAGGAAACTTACCTTTGTTTGCTTATCATGTGGAGCTTCAAAAAGCACTGCTGTTTGTTTGCCGGTTCAAAAACTCACCATGAGAAAGAAAACAACAAAAAAAGTTTCTTCTCTTACTCCAAGTATTAGAGGCAAAATAACCCAATGCCTTTTGAAGCTTTCAAGTCAACCAGACATAGAACCTACCTATAGACATCAAACCTACTGAAAGACCTTAGTTAAAACATTAGAGGACTTTTATATTCACACACACCTAGGAAGGTTGCTCTGTCACAATATAGCTAACACCTTGGTCAGGAGTTTCCAAATACAAACCAAAATTAGATATGCGATCTAGTTAACTGTCATCTCCGTCTTTGTAATCCACAATTCAGTCCCAACCCAAGTCTGAGATTACAAACACGTACCACAAAAGCTTTTCCACTAGTCAAAGTGAAAATCAGCTTGGTTTAACTTAACTTTTAAGGAAAAAGTCATTTTTAAAAGGATGCATCTCTGACTTAGAAAATACACCAAGCAAAACAAAGCATTTATACTCCTTTGTATCACAAATATATTTTAATGAAAGAAGGCAGCAATCAGCTGCTCAAGGCTTCTGATTCACAAGTTATTTACAGCACAAAGTTACAGCACAACATTCTCTTCATAGAACAAATTCTGGGATGATTTCCCTCAAATCACTGCACTCTAAGATGCAGCTATTTCATAAGAGCATCAGCTTTCCCAGCCCTACGTGTATGCTAGGAATAGCAACTTCGTTAGCCATTTTAGCTTGTGAATCAAAGCACCAAGTAGTTCTGCTGTTCACTTTAAAGTATCTTTAAAATAATAGAGATATTTAAATGATGTCTCTTGACACATTCACAGAATACAGTGTCGTGTAGGGAAAAAGAAAATTAAGTATACACACACTAATTTGTGTATCTAGGATGAGGAGCTGTGAAAAGCAAGAGATACAACTAGTGAATGTCGATGAGCTGGTAAGTGATGCCCTAAGTGTACACAAAGTGTCTGCCTTTCCATGAATGAAGTTTGTGTTGCTCAGTTTTGGAGCGTGGAGATCCAAACAGCTTAGCCAAACAAACAAAATATAGCCATGCAGTCCTGATGAGACCAAAACTTTGATACTCTTGACAATGGAAAAATGCAGCAGTGTAACTGGCTAGCCTGAGCCATCATGCATGTAAAGCAGTTTAATGAAAGGCAACAGTAGAACCGTGGACTGAACAATACTTACAGGGTTATCAATTTACCTGACCCATAACTTTCCAAGCGGCTAACAATTGAGAAAATACAAGAGATGTTCAATTTATTTTTCTTTACCCATATTGGACAAGAGCAAGCCAACAAATGGAGACAGAACATACATTCTTCTACTGCCAAAGAGGGTTAGAACCCCTAAGTTACTTTAATTTCAGTTACTTTAATTTTGCTCTCTCTGACAACAGGCAATTGTTCAAAGGTTTTGTTTCATTCACAGGTAATGAAGACTTTTTTTTAATAGAGTAGTGGGGAGAGATAACACAGATATTGATTTTTTTTTAATGAAACTATTCTTACAAGATGCAGGCAGCATCTAACAAGCAGCATTGGGTGAGATATCACAGAGAAAAAGGACAAACTAACAGTCTAAAACGAAAAAAAAAAAAAATCTTTTATCATTTCAAAAACAATACAGCACCCATCCAACAGTAAGAACAGAGACATCAGGTCCAACACTTGAAAACCTAAACACACAGTGGTACCACTGACGCGACTGCACAGACTAAATGGCATGCTGAAAGGAAAACATCGTCGTGACTACTATGATGTAATACAGTATCAGAACACCACTGGTTTGGCTGAGAGTCACTAACTGACAAAGAGCCATGCTTTCCAAGGGTTTGATCACATGCTTACAACAGACTCTGCCAAACCACCGCAGAGGCACCAAGTACACAGTTGAGTACACAAGCCCATTTAACGTTTAAGCACACGGTTCATTTCAAGCACAGACTTCAATAAATGGAGACAAGCATGTGCTTATTTCCAGGCACATGAGTAACTGTTCCAAAGACTGGAGGCTTAAAGAAGTCCTCACGTTCTTCTGTAGTGAGCTACACATTCAGGAAAAAGTCTCGAATGATTTCTGCATGTCTAAGGCATTCTCTTGATATTTACTTCATTCTAGCTACTTTAAGGGTTATTCACTTGTCTCATTGCACCATCTCCAAAGAACAGTCATCCTAAACAAAAAAAAACAAAAACCACCCAAACAACAAAAACAAAGCTCTCACATCAGTCGGGTAAAAAACAATAATTTCTTTGAGTGCTAATTTTGAGATTACTGATTTTACACTGAAGTCTGAACAAAACTACTTATTTGCATTCAGGTAGACTTGCTTCACTAAGACCTCTCTAGGTTCCTCACAGAACTCTTATGGAGGATTTTTTTTTTTTTTGCTCTTCTATATCAGTCTGAAGCTCATCTTCCTAACAGCTTCCCTGCCGTGGAGAATCATTAACATTTGGGCATATGTAAAAAGGATGTCAGCTTGGCTGTTAAAACTCTCCTCTATGTTCTGACTATGATCAGTGCTCAACACTTCAGCCTCCTGCTTTTTTTGACATCCGCATACTCACTGCCAGTCCTCTAGTCTTATAAACATCACTTCTCTGTTGATGTTTCTCATGACTCCTCTTCTCTACCGCAGACAGACTGTTGTTTTGACATCTGCATCAGTTATGTATTTTTGACCACCCAACTTTTACTGTGCGTCTCTGTTAGAACAACCTGATGGTTACCATTTGATTTTTCTTACCAATGACACCTTTATAGTTTTTTGGAGGTAAACTCAATAAAAGATTCACCATTCTCTTTCCATTTAGATCCCTCTCAAAAACTCCTATTTGCTCTCTCTCGAGTCCAACTGTGAGTTACAGTCATTATAGTAGACAAAATTTCACTGATTACAATGGTGCAGCTTCACATTGTTGGTGTTTTAAAGCCAAAACACAAATTAAAGGTGGGAAACACAGCAGACTTTCAAGTGACATTAGCTGAATAATATCTTTTAATCTCAGCATCTGTTAACTGCTCAAAAGCTATGAATCAATTCTGTTGCCCTTTACGAGTTAGCATCTTTCACCCAGGTATAAATGATGCAAAAAATCCAAAAGAAGACATTGTGAAAAATACTACAAAGATTATTCTTTGGCATGTGACTAGTTCAAGTCCAGTGACACATCTCTTATTCAACTCTTGATGCAGCTATCAGCATCAAAAGCTCTCATTAGGTTTATACAACTCTGATAAATGTTTTGGGAAACTAAACACAGTTCTTATTGTGTTTTCCAGGCTGTCATAATGGGAATTTTGTTTAGATTAAAAGTAAACAATGTCAGAATTTTTCTTGTCCCAACATAAAATAAATTCCTTAATTGCCCAGTTCACTATTATTAACTATTATTCACTTATTATTAACTTTTAATTGGCTAGGAAAAATCTTCAGCAAACTCACTACAACAACCCCTGCACCACTGGTGAATAGTATGGGACGAGGACAGCAACAGAGCTTCTCTGCTCTGTGACTCAAGACAACTATTCCTGCAATTTTCATTAGTGTCTTTGAGACACGAAGGAGTGAAGGGACAGGATATCAGAAGTAAAAACCAGAAATAACAAAGCAGCTCCAATTTGTTGGGTTTTTTTTTGTTTAAAAAAAAAAAAGTGTAAAAAGAATAGTTATTGCCAAGAAAACTCCTGCAGTTTTACCTACTCTAGTAACAATTCTCACTATTACCTCAGAGTCAGGAAGGACATGTTATCAGATCTCTGCAGGTTGCAGAGACTCATTAACAAAAGCGCATGAACTGGAAAACATTCCATGGAGGTTATTTATGCAAGTGCCAAAATCAACACACCAGTTTCACTGGCATTCCAGTGCCAGGGTGGGATTTCAATACCAAAGAGTCACCAGGCAGGTCTTTCAAGTTTAAGGGGAAAAACACTTGTAACTATGAACAGGTTTAGACATTCTCAGTTCTTGCCAAAGTCTGTTTCACCACTCAGTTCACTGAGAAGGACTGAGCTGTGATATACTGAAGATGAAATCTGTCAGTGACTCAAGCTTTGTTCAGCTGTTCCACATTTTACCTTACGTATCGGCATGAGACGCAGAAGAACCTTTGAACCAGGAAACTTTACATACAAACTTCAGTAATCCCAAGTCAAGAAATCTTACACCAAAAGGCGGAGACTGGTTTTAGAAGTGTGCATTGAAACAATCTGGCAATGTAATGGTTTGACAGGTTGTCACAAAATCCAATCCTAGTAAACTGCTAATGAAACAAAACAAAAAAACCCCAACAAAACAAAACTCAAAACACACAAAAAAATACCCCAAACCCACATCACCACCGAAAAAAAAAAAAAGCTAGAACTCATAGATTATCTCACCATGTTATATTACAGTAAACCCATAATTTCTGCCACCCTATCTATAGAAGCTCTCTCTGCTAGAGGAACAATTCTGGAGGGAAGGACAGAAACATCAGGAGGCAGATATAACATTGGTTACTTATGTTCTTTCCCTACACATGCTGCCAAAGTCTATGTCTTTATCCTTCTCCAAAAGAGACCACTAAAGGCCTGTCCCACATCCCTTTTTTATAAGGATGAAGACCACAAATGCACAGCTGTTCTGGCAATCCATAAGGCAGAAAAAGAACATGAGAAAGTAGGAAAGAAAGGAGGGAAAGGAAAAGAGTGGAAGATGTCACGCAAGAATACCTGCAGCACATACTCTACTTCTACTGCATCCGACCCTGCTTCTGTGAATGCAGAACCAGTGTACAAGTGCTAATACTGATTGATGTGCAAAGGTCTGAGACCCCCAATCTTCACCACACTATCTCAGGAGACATCTTAAACAACACACAGCAGGCAGGAATGTTGAAAATTACTGATGTCAGAAGCTTGTGCCTGGCTTTAAGTATTAGTCAGTTTGAGGTGAAAAGAAATGGAAAAGATGGTGAGCTTTCTCATTGTCAAGTAGAAGCTTCCAACTGACAGAAAGTGACACATTATTCAGTCTTCTGTAAGTGCTCTTCCAATGCATTTTGGAGCAGGAAAATGGAAATTGAACATTTCACCAAGACACCTAATTGTTCCTCCCTTCCATCCAAAGAAAAACTCAGAATTGAGACTTTTGCCATTATCAGCACCCCCGAAACTGCTCCTGTGATGCTTTGCATGTAACACCAAACAGTGCTCGTTATACCTGTGCGCTCTGTTTACATAGAACATTTTTCTTTTACAGCTATGAAATACAACTCTTCACTGAACTCCTCTGAATTTTAAACCAGAAAACTTGTACTACAGAAATGCTCATGTTTTGTTTAAAGCAAAAAGCTACTGTTTAAGAAAAATATTATACAAAGCAAATGCAGATCCAGGGATAGACACCCTATGAAACATGAGGAGAGAGCTGTAGATTCCTTTCTGTTTTCAAAACCAGCATTTCAACATTGTTAGAGAAAATCTCAAGACTTTGAGGGAAAAGTGCTTTATTGCATAGCCAAATCACAGGGAATTGAAATTCAAACTTGAACAATCATAACTGAAGAGTCTTGTTAGCTAGACAGTAGGTTCTGCAATACATGCACATTACGAGTATTTTTGAGAGCAACCATTGTGTCGGCTGTTTATGCTTCCTATTTGTTACCACTACCAGTTTGGAATTCAAATTCACCAATCTAGAGGGTTGATATGACCCTCCAGTTAGAGAAGGACTGACTTCACTTAAAAATTAATACAATCATTTTAAAAAAACACAGAGTATAACATACTTTAATGACTCATTCCAGAAATCTTATGTTAAACGTAATTTCAAAATGTTTTCTCTGATGAGAAAAAAAAATTAGGTGTGGAGACTTTCACAGAAAAAAAAAAAAATCTGTCTCAATGAAGAGGATGGCATGGAGCCCTGTTTCTTGTGCTGGACCTGACATATTGGGAGCTACTAGTTACAAGCTATTTTGCACTTTAAAGCCACCAAATCACCACAGCTGCTGTTCAGATTTATGCTGTTCAGATCAGACAAGTTAATGGTTGATATGGGTTTGGAAAGAATACACAGTGGATCAAAGATGCCTGCTATTTCTTGTAGGCGTTTAAAGCCAAGAGTTTTCTTCTTATATAATTACATCTGCAAGAGTTAATTGCCTAAGACTTACCTCTTTAGGTAAAGATGTTAATTTGTTTCTATCGGCATTCAAATTGTTCAGCTTCTTTAGTTTTCCGATACTCTTCGGCAATGACTGTGCCAACAAAAACAAAATAACATGCAGATAGAATCTGTGAATTCATAGGGTCAGGAAAAAACCTTATTTCACTTTAACAATGAATTAACAAACAGAATCAATTGAAAAACTGAAGTGTAATTAACCCTCATTACTACTAAGCCTTCCAAAGGAGATCCAAAGTTTTATCTTGGAAGAAGAAATGCCAATTTCTAATATAAATTCACTCCTGAGTTACCTCTGCACTAGGATGATAGATGCACAACAGCTGTACACAGAAGCATGTATGCAGAATGTCCATATATTACTTCACTTTAGGCTCCCCAAACAGCGAATTGAGAGGCAAGCTTTTAACTTAGGTTCTATGAACTGACATCTGGAGAGGCATCTCTTCAAGAAAAGGCTTAAGCTCCTAACTCAAGCAAGAACCAAGCTAACTTAAGAAACACTCAAACCCAGATATTACGCATTCCAATCTTCAGGTGTCGGTGTCTTGCAAAAGCAGTTTCAAAATAATGGAAGGTGGCCTGAGATTTTATTTTCATTAACCATATACCATATTTAACACCTGTCTAGAGCAGACCAGCAGAAGAAGGAAAAGTGCAACAGCAGCTCTGCAGCACTCAGGGCTCCTGTTAAGTTCCAGCAAGCCTGATCCGGGTAACACACCACAAGACCTAGCACCAAGAGCAACACAGCGCAAACTCCGCATTAAAGACACAACAAAGGAAACAATACCCACGCTCCAGGTGCTCCGATTCCCTGACCCATCATGAAAGATTCAAGAGGGAATATGTAACGCTTAAGCCTTTGGAAGGGACGATTGTTACTACACACAACTTGATCTTCAGCACTCGTTTAACAGGTTGGAAATAAGATACATTTAACGGAAACTCACTATTTAACAGCTGTAACGGTGAGTAACACCTTAAGAGTTAAGTGATTCAGCACTTAGCAGCAGGTCTTATTACTGCCTGCCATTTGAGCAGTCATGATCACTCTTACCTGCAGGTGGTTTTCTGTTAGAACTAGTTCAGTAAGGCTTTCACAGTCTCCAATTGAATCTGTTAGTTGAATAAGTTTGTTCTGATCAACCTTCAAAATTGAGAGCCTCCTCAATTTTCCTGGACAGAAAGAAAAACATATTTGTTTAGCTTAGCATCCTCCTATACTTGCTTTAATGACAGAAAATCACTCTACTGTAAAACTTGTAGAAATCCTCTAACACAATGACATTATTTTTCAGGTAAAAATAAATAAATCAAGCACCATTTCACTTGGCACCTGCACTATTTGTACAAGTTTATAATGTCACTGAATTAATATTCAATATAAATATTGATATTCAACATTTAAGCATGGTAAAGTGTATTGAAGTTGCAACTGGAATGGTACACTATGTAAATGTCAAGGACGTGTCTACCCGAAGCCCTATAAAGTGGAGAAAATTAGCTCATTTCTTCCTCAATTATGCAATGTTTATTTATAAAGAAGATCACCCATGTCTACTCAGCCACAGCAAGAAAGGTTTGTACTGAAATAACTGCCCAAACTCAAGCAGGATCAAGGGTCTCTTTGTCCTAACATTGAGCCCAGTTGGTCAGACTTGAAACCCAAATTCATTTTTGAGAACAGAAATCAAAGTTCTCTGAAGGTCGATGAGGGTGGTGAAACACTGGAACAGGCTGCACAGAGGCGTGGCAGATGCCAGATGTTCCTGGAAACGTACAAGGTCAGGTTGGATGGGGCTCTTTTCAACCCAAACTAAAATTCCGCTCCTTTGTATGACAAGGGTGCAAAGTAGAGCTCACCCAGGCACAGCCCAAGACAGAGAATTCAGCAGACATCATCAGCCACTGACACCTCCCTGCTCATCCTCACACTATCCAAAATACCTGCAATAGGCTGGCACATCAAGTTCGCTGATGATGTCAAATCATGAGGAGATGGCTGATACAAGGTAAGAAAGCAACCTAATCAGAACAGAAGGTTCAGCAAGCAGAAGTGCAGAGCTCTGCACCTAGGCCGAATAACCCCACACACTGGCAATAACCCCACAGGCTGGCAAATGATGGGCTGTACAACAGCCCTGCTTGGAAAGGACCTGATGGTTATGGTAGATAACACGCTGAATAGAAACTAGAAGTGAGCTCTCACCAAAAATAAACACTGGTTGGACTACGTCAGGAGAATTCTGGCCATCAGATTGAAAGAAGTCACTGTGTTCTATATACTTGACACCAATGGGACCACATATGTAAAATCAGGTCCTGTCCTGTCTTCTCCCCCTGACTGCCCAATTCACAAGAGATGCTGACAGCAAGTAGTTTATCACAAAGCTATAAAGATGACTGAGTTGTGGGAGCTGGCTTTGTTGACTTCAGCAAAGCAGCAGCCAAGGATGCATCTAGGACCAGCCCAAAAGTACTTGGAGTGCAGTTATAAAGATGACAGAGCCAAACCCTTCTCTGCAGTGGCAGACTGTGGCAATGGCCACAAAATAAAGTGTGGGAGGTCCCAGGTGGACATCATAATCTTCTTCACTGGGAGGTGGTACAGCACTGGCACGGGCTGCCCAGAGGTGCTCAAGCCACCTCCATTACAGACTTCAGAGTCTTGGTGAAACACGGCCACAGCCTGACTCAACCCATTGGTCTTGGTGAAAGCCCTGCTTTGAGGGCTCTACAGATGCTTCAGTCCAACCAAGAATTTGGTCATCAGTTGAGCACTTCCCAGCAGCTTCAACAGAGACTAGCGAGGTTCACTTCAACCACAATACCAGATTTTCTCAATTTCACATAAGTTCCTATATTATACAAAATGAATACATACTGCAGCCCTACTCCAATCTTCTGAACACAAGTTGTTATTTTGACCTAAGTAGCATTTTTTTGCCTTTATAACAAAATTGCATCCAGAAAATATTATGAAATGCACATGGAAACTGGGCCTGGCCTAAAATGCCCTGGCAGTTCATAGTCCCCTTCCCCAGCAAGGAATCTACATTTAATAGTATTCTCGAGAATCAGCAGCTCTTCTTGTTCCCCAGCTGGTGTTAAAGACGAGCTTGCCTCCTGCAGACTATGTGGGCTGTACCCTTTCAGAAGATAAAGCTCTGTTTCTCACGTACAACAACTGTACTGGCCAGCTCAGATAATAAGAAAGGGATGCTACAATTCTACCAAATACTATGATAGGCAACAGTAGGACTCACAGTAGTCATCCCCATCCCTCAACTTTAACTCCTAGAAAAACACGTCTCTTTTCTTAGGCTCATGGAGCATATGGAAGAAGGAGCTGGGTCTGACCATTCTTTTCCACATTCCCAGTTGTATCACGCTAACAAGTCCTCCTTCCCCTACACCTTTGTTTTGGAAAAATAATCCTGGCAAGGAGAAGGTACGTTCTTGCAACATGAAACTCTGTAAAAACAGCTGATGAGTAGTAGAGAAACAAGGCCTGACTACTTGTCACAACTACAGCAGAGGTAAAAACATGTACCTAAAGAAAAAGGTATTGCTAATGCTTCAGAATGTATTCCTCAATTTCTAAACCTATTTTAAGAAGTCAGACACAGAAAGGTTGTAGTTTGGATATTGAAGGGTAAGGAATAATGGGCTCACAGTGGAATAGCCTTCCTCTGGCTTCAGTATGGGATTAATCACATTGTCCAAGTGTAAATAATTACACATTCTCACCAAAAAAGGATGTATTTTGGGTAATGATACTGTCAGTCAAGTCTTATCAAGTGACCTACAGCATGTTACAGGCTGGAGGCTTTATTAACATTTCATTTGTTCAAAAAAGGATTACATGTTAGTCACTATGCAGACAATTTAAATGTGGAATTCATAGAAGTATGCATTCATACTAAGAAAAAGACCAAAAGCTGAGACAAATTCGCCGCTTGCACAAGACGTGAAAACAAACGAATTCCAATTTACAGTGAGCTAAATAGTTCTGTGTCATAGCATTCACCTCGTACTTACCAATGCCATCAGGTAAGACCTGAAGTAAATTCTGAGAAACAAGCAAGTCTGTTAAAGAAGTCAGACCACTAATTTCTTCAGGAAGGCATTCCAATTTATTTTCAGAAACATCCAGACAAAGCAGGTTTTTCAGGTTTCCTACTTCCTGCGATACAAGACAAAAAAATTGAAGTCGTGTCCAAGCATGTAACAAAGCAATTTAAAAAATGTACCAGCCCAACGAAATTCCAGAAAGAAGAATAATTCTCTGTATGACCTTTAAATTGGCCATTCTTTGCATGAGCTCTAAACTCAGGAAAAAAGTAAACTATTACATTTTACATATGATAAACCGACAAAGTGATTCAACCACCATTTCTTATTCTAACTATTAAGACTGGTTTCAGTAGTAAGACAAGGTATGCTTAGCACACCCAGGTAAGCACTAGCCAAAACTGGAGTTTGTCCTCAAGTGAAGACTGCAAAGTTGGGTGTTTTTCTTGAGAACTGCATATTATCAACTTCCAGGTAATTAAAGTCTGCCCCTCCCAATTAACCCTAGGCAAATTAGGATTAGTCTCTCCTAGCTGATACAGCAATATGCCATGACATCTAGGGATTTCGTATCTTCACATCTTCCGACTGCAACAAATGTAAAAATGGGAGTGTTGCTCTAGCAAGCACATTTGAACTGCCAAGTTATAATGCCATCATCTACAATTATTAATGATTAGTTAATTTTTTACAATGGCAATCTGCCAATTAGCTTACAAGTCTGTCAGAGAAATACCTTTGTCTCTATTAGACATCACAGCACACTCCCATTCCCCATGTATACAGACACTCCTATACACAGTCTAGAATAGTTCTCATTGTAGTCATCCAAGCCATCTCTCAGAGAACAGAACAACTGGGGCAGAAGTGTCCTTTACTTTGACATATATGACATTTCCATACAGTAACAGCCTTGATCCAAACTCACAAGATCAGTCCTTTTATTTTGTAAATGCTTGCTTCTCAAGAAGACCTTTCACTAAATGCACACACACACGCCTTTATCCTATAAGTTCATCTTTTGGACATTAGTCAAAATACACAACAATGCCCAGCTTCAGTAAAAATAGCTGCTGAAGTCACACTTGACCTTTTATGAATTATTATTGGTGTTTAACTACATCTACTAAAACAATTTTAAGGCCAAGTCAACAACGACAAAGTCACCAAAGCCCACTAAACTGTAACTGATTTCTAAGTTACACTGTTGACAATGAGACCAATATAGCACGTAATAGCAAACTGCTGGAGGAACAAAAGAAAACAGGTTTGATTTGGCTTTAAAGAGAAAAGAAACCATTCCACGTTATCACAGTTCTTAAGAAAAGGAATTTAGAGTGCTGTAAGCTTTAAATGCTAAGGCACTTCATCCCATGATGGATGTCATATGGAGGATTTGCCTGCACAAATAAAAATTTCTATTTATGGGAACAGTTCTATTATTGTACTCTCTCAAATACTGTATCTAAATGAAAGACTATGACAGAAAAGAAAAAATAAAAACACCCTCAAAACTGTTGAAACTGCAATCTAGATAGATCCTAAAGGTGAGTTAGCTCAGCCAACTAGTGTCGCCCAGATCACTAGGCTAAGACTGTAAACAGAGGATGTGTCATCCCATAAATTGAACAATGTCCCTATTAAGAAACAATTTCTTTGTCGAAATGTTTAAAAGAAAACATCTGACAACATATGATATCACAAATAATCCCTTGCAGAACAAGTTACTAACAGAAAAACCCTTACACATTCAAAACCAGGCACGGTGAACTGAGAAAATGGTTCCATTTTAAATCACCTCTAGGTATGAACAAAAATGTTTCCTTTTAAAAGCACGTTCAAAACAGAACCAGTAGAGCTCATCTTTACCTGAGGTATTTCAGCTAATTGGTTTCCATCCAACCAAAGGTCTTTAAGATTGAAAAGTGCACCAATTGTTTCTGGCTGTAACATAAAAATAATAATGTTTAGTTGCACAGGAGCTTCAAGTGAAAACCAAACAGTCACCCTGTAATTAAAGCCTGAATAAACCAATCCTTACTCCAAGCAGTATTTAGAGAGATTACTGCAAGGGTGACTGTAAGCACTGAGAACTCCGTCATATAAATTAATTGCTATAGGTTAACAAACTAGCATACTTTACCTGGCATGCACTAACAAATTGCATGCACGCTTTTCATCTACAGCAAATCCAACAAGTAATTGAGCCAGCTTAAGGGAGATGACAGGTATCTTCTGGTACATCTATCTGCCACTATGTCAGACACTGCAACTCTCAACAGTTTGATTCAGCCCATTCCCAAAGATTTCTACTTCCACTCTGGAAATAGCTGAGCTTTCACCTGTGCTTAGCCCCTCCAGCTCCCCACAGAAAGCTATGTTTTCAGTGTAACTGCAAGTGCAGACAAGAGTTTGTTCCCTTTCACTCCTCCTTTCCCCCACCCTAGAAAAGGTCTGTGCAGTACTCTCACTTTCTAGAGATCAGCTACAGTTTTTTGGGTACAGTCATATTGTACTGCATAAGACTAAATAGATACGGGAAGCACCATCTCACTAACAAAATTAACTTGTACATATAAATAAAGACTCTGCCACCACACATTTTTCTTTCTTCAACTTTGGCCATCCTACAATCTATTTAATCTAAACGATGAGTAAAACAAGACTTTCGGTGGCATGTTTTCTTACCAAGTGATAAAGTTCATTGTTTCCTAAATCAAGTTCTTCTAGTCGCTGCAGCTGGGCAAGTGATCTGTGAGATGAGATAAATCAAAACAAAACCACATCAGATTAAACCAACAGAAACCCCATGCATTTGAATGAGCTCATTTTACTGAAACTCGTATTTCAAATCACCATGCATTGTAGGCAGACAGTTATTTTACTGGCCGTGGACTATGCAATAATATCTTACTGAAAAAAATAATCTACTGTCAGTATAGCTCTATGCCTTTGAAACTTAAAAGTACAGGCAACCAAATCCTTGTTCTTTACTTTAACCAGCAGCCCCTTGGGTGGACAACACCACCACATAGTTCAGTGCAGTTGGTTAGATTTATTTTAAGGGGATATTTTTCAGTTACACAACTCAGTAAAAATTCCCCATAGTGATCACATGTTAGAATGTGACTCAAGACTCAATAAATTCATCACTTGTCTCCTCAACATAACCTACTCATTTCTGAAGTATTTCAGGTTACATTTGAGGATGCAAATAGAGGAAGGCCCAAAAGGATGTCAAAGGAGTTTCTCTGAACATCAACAGACACAGAGGGCCATCCTTCTGCTTCAAAAGCAGCCTGTTGCAGAGCTCTTTCTTACCTTCTCCAAAGCTGCAATAACACAAGAGCCAGCCAGACTTGTCAGCTACATTAATGACAGTCAGAATTTTCCAGGAGCAATAAAATTGTCAACATTTTGATAGCTTCATTTCGACACTGCATGGAAAAACCTAGCTAGCAATTCATACCCTCTGACCACTGACATTTAAAGTGTGATGTGGCTCACAGCTATAAGCAGCCATAACTGAGCTACTAGGTATATTGACAGCAAAAAAGGACACCAAAGCAACTACGGAGGAGATTCTGATTAAATATGTTCAGTCTATTACAGTATCTATTACATCACCTGAACAAGCAGAACAGGGGTCACCAAAATTCTTGTAAGAAGCAGACAGGTAGTGAAGGAAGGAAACTCCTTCACTAGAGAAAGGCTTCTTCTGGGCAGACAAAAAGGAGCCGCAAAATATCCAATTAATCTTACAAAAGATCATCATTTCTCTGCCACAATACAGACAGCACAGAGGCATCTAAATACCTTTTTTTCACCCAAAAATAACAGTGAGTGGAGTCAGACTTCACAGATCAGCAGGCCTAGTTTGTCACTAAGGCTTTGATCTCCAGGTTCTAGAAGCTTTTGGTTCCTTAGCCCTGAACGTAAATGCTTACTTAAATTCTATGATGCTTTAGAGTGGAGGTCTCCGAGATCCTATTTCCCCTGTTGTGAAATTTCAGCACAAGAACCCAAACCAACACTCCCCCTGGCAACGTGCTGCTTCAATGCATGTGTGCAAGAAGAAATGTTTAGTGCTGCTGTATTTTATAAAGAATACTGTTATAAAGCAAAACCCACTGACATAGACTGCAGGCTCCTGCTACTAACCAAGTACAGCTAGAAGTGATGGATGTCACTAGCTATTCCTAAAACAAAGCTGTTATCTCACATATGTTGTCAGTCAGCACTGACTACTGTTTCTAGCTGTCATTCAATTTTGTATTTTAGTAGAGTTTAAGAAAATTTTATGTTAATATAACCAAATACATGCAATGTCACTTACTCAGGTAAATATGTCAGCAAATTTTCTCTAAGTTCCAGTGAAGCCAGGTTATAAAGACTATGAAAAAAAAAAGAACAAACTACATGTTAATGCAATCTTACTTTTTACACTTTCAGAGGAAAAGCTTGTGTTCACATAGTTTAAAGCAAAATTGCTGTGAGCAGATTATTTTTCATTGTTTTAATTCAACCAGACCATCGTGTGAAAGGCAACATAAAGGCTGGAAGTTTTTGCTTGTTTCTCTGGTTTTCAACATATTAAAGCTATAAAGTAAGCAGACAAAACACACGTTTCCAACTGTTAAAAGGTCTGTAGTTGCAAGTTACTGAACAGCGCACATTCATACGAATTGCACTTACTAGCTTCCAGAATTTGGTGTGGGCTACCAAAGTTACAGAGCATCAGGTAAACGCATCACTGTTCTAACGACAACGTGCTCATTACTGTGACATTATGCTTCTAAGCGGCTCACTTACTCCATATCTCAGGCTTTTACTAACATCACCATAGCAACATTCAGATTTTTCAGGGGTTTATTTATGACTAAATGGAACACAACGAGTCAGACATTATCCCAACGCTATAATCTGCTCTAATCCTCCAGCGTCCCAGAGAAAAATAAAAATCAGATCTGAGGACTGCAAATAAGTAGTTTCCAAGAGCAGAATATGCTCTGTCCTGTTGTGTAAGCAAGAGGTATAGTGTGCTGGGCCTGAAATAAAAATCTAGATTCTACTGAATTTGAAACACATGTTAAATCCAAGCCTAAAATTGGGTTTGTTTGTCCACCTTAGGGGGAAAAAAAACAAAAAAGAAAAGTCAAACACAAGCTCACCAACTCAGATCAAATACAATTGAAATATTTGTTTTCACTTCAAATAATATCAACATACTGAATTACAGGATCATTGGTAAGCTTCAGTTAAAAAAGCAGCTGATAATTTGAACAAAACTAAAGAAAAACCTCCATATTGCAAATCCAATACAGCTAAGCAGGGAAAGCAACATAACTGGTGTATTGAGTTATTAAATGGCAAAGAGGGAAAGAAGACTTTTCACAGATTGACTTTGGATGATGTCTGAAAAATACATCTTTATTTCAAGCACGTATTTAATACTGCATTCAGAAATCAGGGAACAAAATCTCACAGGAGCTTTGATTATGGTCTCAGCAGCTCTCTCCAATTTTTAAAATAAGCATGTTTTATCTAATAGGTTCTGCACACCTTCAGAAGAAATACAGTCAAAATGTACCATATATGTGAAGATATTTTAGTAGAAGTCTATTATAAAGTCAATTAAAAGACATATGAGATTAACTCAGCTACTGCCACTCAAAATCATTTGACAGAAACAAGGTAACAAGGAAGCCACCATTCCAACAACATAAGAGAAAACTCTCATATAAGAATTTTAACCCTATAAAACACAAATCAAGGTGGGACATGTTATCTGACATTCTCACAGAAACCAAATCAATGGAGGGGGAGAGAGAAGGGTTGACACAGAACTCTCTCTCCGAAAGGAACATGGGTCTGATCTTACTCACATTGCCACCCACAGACTGCCATTATATTTGTGTTTACAGGTTTCTAGAAACCTATTCCAATCTTCCCTTGAATTTCGCACTTTCTCTTCAAGCTTGTATTAGGTGAGGCAAATGATTCACTTCTATCCAGAGAATACAAGAAGGACGCACAAATTCCCAATCTGCCTTGTAACTCCGTGTTTACAGATCACCCCAATCTATCTATCTCCCTCCCCATCACACTGAAGTGTCAATGAGTGAAATGGTGTAATCTCTTAATTTCTCTTCTTGCATAAAACACCACTTTGGCTGTGGTTAAACAGAAATCTTTGTCAGCAAAACCACGTTCAACGGCAAAAACTTGGGAACTACCACCTTAACCAGCCTCAGTGTATCACTAAACTAGGGCAAGCCAGTGAGCCAGCTCAGGAAATTAATCTTGCTTTAAAATAACCCAGCGAAAAGGTAACACAGATTCCTAATACAACATAGAAATCTCCTTAAACACCTGGGCAAGTACAACTGCCAACAAGGTGTGAGGAACACATCTGTACTGTTCAAGCCAGCAGCAGAGAGGACTCTCTGGTTAGCTGGGCCTTTGTGGATACCTACCAACACCTGCCTTTATGTTCAACCACAGACCAGGCATTTTGGAGAATGACAGTGGCTGATAGCAGTTTCAGGTCAGGTAATCTTCAGCTACATACAGGGTTGCATTTGCATCTCTAATGACATAGCTTTCTGGAGAAGAAAAGCTTTATTCTGTAGCTATTCTCACCCACAGCGTGTTCACAAACATCACTTTACTCTGGAACAAAACAAAGACACTGCCCTCTACTCCTTCAATCTGTTCTTTAAACCGCTTCCAAGGTCCCAAGTCCAAACTCAGTGTAAGCGGACATCAAAAGACAAAACAAAGCGTCCCATCAAGTAATGCAAAATAGAGATGAAGTCTATGAAGTTTACACCAGCAAAGGTGCCCCCTCAGACTGAAGGATTATGATTAAGGTGAATCCAACTGAAAGTCCAGAAAATAAGAATGAAAAGCATGTTCATTGTCTTCTTTCAAACCAAATTACTTTGGATTAATCCAAAGAGATTATTATCAGTAGCAACACACTCTACATGTTACTGTTAAATTTTGAGTAGTTACAGAAGTGGCTCCTAGCAAACCTACATGCTACAATTTAAAATGGGGAAATGTGGCAGTTATCTTACAAACCAGCATTGTAAACATAGCTGAGGTACTGAGGCATCAATTTCCAAGTACAGGTATGGCTCTTAAATTTACAAACAGGTTCTTAACACATTATATCTTAACTAATATTTTTTCTGGGTTTAAGGCATGTTAAGAAAGAGCATTTTTAATAATTTGAGAGAAAAATCCTATATTTCTTGCTATTTTTAAACATATTTTCCGATCTTATGAAACAATCTCCAGAAAGTGTAGTTCTTCAAGACCTGCCTGGACACGTTCCTATGTGACCTGATCTAGGTGAACCTGCTTCTGCAGGGAGGTTGGACTAGATGATCTCTAAAGGTCCCTTCCAACCCCTACCATTCTATGATTCCAACTATCAACAGAGATTTTTAACAATATACTAAATAATTTCTTCTTTTCCCCTTGCCATTAATTTTAAGAGTGCACTGCTAGTCAAGAGTCTTTCTGAAGTCTCCAAAAGAAACTAAAGGATGTCATACTTCAATAACATCAGAGTCTTTCCCTAGTTCTACTTTTCATCTAGAAGAGAAAACCAGTCGTGAGGTGTTACCTGTTTCGATCCATAAAACACAAAGGCAACAGCAATCCAGTCTGTTTAGACAAGACACAATTTCACCAGTGGCTGTTTACCAACTGCATTTCGAAACACAGATGCCCCATAGAGCATTGCAGGCTGCTTTCTGACACAAACAGTCTTTGCTCTCTCTCAAAAGAAACCAAAAAAAAAAAAAAAAAAAAACCAACCAGAAAATGTACAAGTCAAATGTCATCTATATTCTAAAGTAGAAAAAAAAAAACCACACAGGGAAAAACCTAAGTATTTTTCCACAGCTACTCTTGCAAGAAACTATTTCACAGAAGCTTGTAAAAAGCATTAATATTGCAGTAATTCTCACCACAAAAGCTACCACACACACCTCGAACACTGAGCATGTGTGTGAAATTACTCTGCACAAGGCAACAGCCAAATCAGGCAGAAGATGCAGTAACTGAAATAATTACAAAGTTTTCCATCTCAGTATTCCAAGTGATTTCTGGTGTAAGGGTGGAACCAAGTCAAAATTAAAGGTATAACGTGGATAAAATATGTCATTTTCAGTACAAATCAGATACATTTTTTCAGTGTTGTGCCTAAAGTAACTGCAGATATTGGTATTCGACAGGTGAGCTAGAAGAATGAAAGAATGTGAAATCCATAATTGAGAACAAAACTAGTAGCAATAAAGTAGCCCATAAATGCTGTTTTTCTTAGTCATTCCTGTCAAAATTTGAGAACCTTGCAGTCCAACACAGTCTACAGATAGGGAACAATGCAAATAACCTTCATGTCAACTGCAGTAGTCTCCTTCAAAATAAAGGTAAGAGTAGAATCAGACACCAAGATCAGAACAAAAGCATGTTCATCATCTTCTTCCCAAGCAAGCTGTTTTACTTCGGATAAATCCAAAGAGAACATCAGTAGCAACACACTGTACAAAACAACCATTTCAAACTTGAAATAGACTTGCTCAAACCAGGAATTCATTGCAATAGATAAAGCAACATCAACTGCAGGTTCAAAAAGAAAGCGTGGGGGGGGGCAGGAATAAATCCAAACTAACAAAACACCAAAACCCACACTCACTAGTTACCTACATTTTCAGTGTGTCTCATACATTAAATATATTCTGTCTTTTAAAGCTATAAAATATAAAGCCAAGTTATTCTATTTGTTTAATTTCATCAGGGACAGATGCATTATTCCCCCATTCAAAGGGACATGAAGTAACCCTTAAGAATGACAACAGACAACACTATATATGTAATTTTCATCCCAGTACCTGCACAGGGACTGAGAGCACTCAAGCAGTTGAGGTACACCAGCAATAGTTTATGAGGAAAGCACTGAGAAGCAGAGTACAACATATGCTATTTTCTGGTGAAAACAAAATTAAAGATACAAAGGTGGAAAGAGAAATGTGGTAAAACCTAGGAGGAAATGAAGATAGATGATATAAAGACTAATAAAAAAGCTAAAGGTGCTTAGTCAACAAAGACTGTGCAACGGAATTCTCTTCTTTGTGTAATAAAAATCACACATTTTGACCTTATGTCAAGAGAACCACACAGCTGAGCTTGCAAGACAAGAAATCAGGCTTTGGGAAACACGGAAGCAAGGATGGAAGAGATGAAGATCTAAAGCACCTGCAGAAATGCATGGCCTCACCTGCACCCTTTCCAGCAAGTTTCAGTTGGTTAGGAGAACGTAAAATCCCAAGTGTAGTTTTTCTTCATGTTTGTGAGACAGCAAATAACAGGGAAAGATAGGACAACAGGCATGGTCTCTGTATCTATACACAACATGGGAAGGATCCTACACAACAAGGTGAGATCACAGTACAGATTCTGAATTTGGTCTGGTGTTATATTGCTTTTTTATGCAGCAGCATTGATGGCTTCAGAACACAGTCAAGGATGCAGCACACAGAAACGACACATGACGTCCACATTCTGGCCATTTCCACCAGTTCCAAAGGACTTCAGTTCACTGGGCCAGCAACTAAAGATTACTATTACTTTAATTAAATGCCTGTCCCTGCATCTCTATACAGCACGCACACTTTGAAACATTCATCATGACCCTACACTGGAAAGGAAGAGAGTTTAAACAAGTCAATTCATATTCTTTTTTGTGCAGAAAAGGAACATGCCAGTTTTTCTGTTTATCAACTGTTTTCTAAGAGATGAGAAGGTAACTGTTGCACTCTGAAAACAGCATACAAAATACATGAAACTAGACATATTTAAACTTATTACAGCCCATCACCACAGTCCACATAAAACTGCCAGTAACAAGCATGGCCCTGCTCCAGGACACACCAGTTAGGTGACTAGTCGGTCATTTGACAGGCTCTTATTAAGCTACTCCCATCCCACAAGGCTTCTAGCTGCAGACCAACAATTCATTAAGAACCTGACATTTAGCAGCTTTTTCCCCCCCTAAGGAAATGACAGGGTTAATCACTTGCTAGCCAACTCTCAAAATGACACTTACTCAGACCATAAGTATTTTAAGGTACAGCATATACCTTTGGGACAGGCTCCTGTTCTAAGTCACTCCCAATAAAAGCCTCTTTCTCTTACCTTCTCTTCATTGACTGTTTCACTGACTGCAGAAAGAGCATGAAAAGATCAGTCCCCAAACTCCAGCTCCTGCATCAATCGAATTCTGAGCTGCCTCAAAAAGCAGCACGGCCAGCAGGTCGAGGGAGGTGATTCTTCCCCTCTACTCTGCTCTCCTGAGCCCCCCACTTGCATCCAGCTCTGGGGTCCTCAGCACAAGACAGGCATGGACTTGCTACAGCAGGCCCAGAGGAGGGCCATGAAGATGGTGAGAGGGCTGGAACACTTGTCCTAAGAAGAAAGGCTCAGAGAGCTGAGGTTGTTCAGCCCAGAGAAGGCAATAGGAAGATGTTATTGCAGCCTTTCATGAACATATAAATGGAGCTTATAACAAAGATGGAGAAATATCTTTTTTATCAGGGCCTGTAGTGATGAAACAAGGGAAAACAGTTTTAAACTGAAAGAGGGCAGGCTTACGTTGGATCTAAGGAAGAGTTTTTTCACAATCAGGGTGTTCAGACACTGAAAAGGTTGCCCAGAGAAGCTGTGGATGCCCCATTCCTGAAGGTATTCAAAGTCAGGTTGGATGTGGCTTTAAGGAAATGTGTTTAATGAAAAATGGGCTAAATAACCTTTAAAGGTTCCTTTCAATACAAACTATTCTATGATGCTATGAAATTAGGTACTTAAGCTTGGGTGATTTCAAGTGTTTCTGTAGCACACACTTTTCCAGAGTTAACTACCACTTCAGTCCTTCTCCAAGTCTGTCTTATACCACCCACACTCAGTTAATATAATACATTTCCTCAGCATCTGAAGAACCAGCTCCATGAGGATTTTCGGTGTAATGGCATCTCCAATGCAACAAAGCCAGTATTAGCTTTATAGGGAAGGATTATTCCTCCTGAATTTCCTAACGTTCTGTTAACACAAACCCACACAGTTTGTGGTACTTAAACTCCCAGTATGCATTTGACTCTCCTTTTTAGGAGATTTAATGCTACATGCTTATTTTGCTTCCAACTAGTGCTTACTGCTGGCATATAATTAGACAAAGTTATCATGGAAGAATCCTTAAATTTATATCCATGATATGGTAACCTACAAATAGTACAGAACTGCAGCTAGTTTCCTTTTCTCAAAAATATTACTTATCAAAAAAAGTCTAGCTTAAGCTTAAGGCTTCTCCTCCCCTCCGCTCAAATGTTAGCTTTAATAAGTCTCCTACCTCTTTGGTCACCCTTTGCTTATGGAAACCTGTTTTACAGCGTGAATGATAAAGAAAGGCACTAATGCACGTGTCTCAAATCAATCCCATAGAATTTACTGGGAGAGACCTTATGCCCACACCATGCAACAGAGTAGAGCGATTTCTGAAAATTCTTAGCTCTTGAATCGCAGAAATTCTTATGTAAGCCAGAAATTACAAGAAGAGTTAATTTTGTAAATGAAGGCACTTAATCCATTTCAAAGAAAACTATCTTCGCTCGCATGAAATCCTACGGTTTTACCTCGGAATATAAGGGATTAAATAAAAACAAATGTAAAGCAAACTAATCAGATTTAGTTTTGATGACACTGTTGCTATGTCTTTTCAGTACTGTTAAAGACCATTCTTCCAGAAGTCATCTTTGAGTGCATTCTGCCTCTTCCCTTTTGGAGGCAAAGCAACTTAAAGTAACTTCCATTTAAGTTAAACACTATTCTTTTCTCTCAAGTTAAGGTATATAATGTGGAAGGGAAAGGCCAGTGAGGCATTCCTTAACACTTCACTTCTGGTATCTGACACGCAGGACAGTATTCCAGTAAGAAAATCTGAAAGTAAGGATTGTATTCCCAACACTTGTCTTTTTCTGCAGTGCTGGGAGAAGTGGGCACAAATTACAGCGGGAAAATACTCCTTCCTGTGGAAGACTGATTTTTAAATAGGCATAAAATAAAGTTGATGACTTTGTCATCCTAGACCTAAATAGCAAAGATCATGAAAGACAGAGGAAGAGCATTTGGATATTCAGTTACTTGAATCAAATTGTCAATACCATTAATTGGCTTTTAAAAAGCTACAGATGTTCCACAGGCAAAAACAGAGTGAAAAAAACCCATTAGTATCTAATCAGCTGCTAAGTGGAGGAAAGACTAAATAGACTGCAAGTAGTACAAGTCACATCCAAATTTTAAAACAGAGGAAAGCTCTACATTTTATGGCCAAGGAATCCCCTAAATATATAAAAGGGGATGTCTAAGCTGCTAATTAAGGCTAGTTTTCATACAAGCTTGTTTTAAAATTGCTGAGATTGGTTCTACTCTCTCCCTCACACAGACAGCAACAAGCATGGCCCGAAAACCAGACAAGAACACTGAACTTCCTATGACCTTCAAAAAGCATAATTGAGAGAGATTTGTAGTTACAGCTCAGCCTGTTCACTTTTGAATGCTTGAACTGAACGTTCTCCAATTTGCTTATCAAGACTACTGAAACAGGTTGAGGAGTCTAAGCCAATTCACTATTACCAAAGACTTCATTTTCAAAATATCTTCCATTCCACTCATGCACTGTCAATCTTCAAGGACTTCATTTCAAAAAAATGATATTGCCAATTATGTTAAATATGTCTTCTTTGTGTACCATACAAGATTCAATACCTCTTATTTAAAGGCCAGATGGTACTGCATTCTCTATTATATTGTTAAACAATGTTCCTGAAATAAACTTGAGTTCTTTAATGTTCAGTTTTGCCATTTAGCAAACAGCTGTGATTAGCACTGAATGCTCTACCTACTCAAACTCTGTAAATATTACTTGTCATGCTAAATTCAGATAAGCCAGAGTGACAGCTTTTAACACTATTTATATCAGCCTAGCCAGACCACCTACAGTCTTCCTTCCATGCATTTGAAAGGAAAGCCTTCCCATCGCTTTTGTTATATTATGCAAGATCATATTCTCATCAGACATTATTATGGTAAACCTTAAAACAGAATCACATTGTCTTGGTCCACACAATTTTAAGGGCACTTCTTATTCTGTGTGATGCTACTAGAAGTGGAATCTGCACTCAAGGCATCCTACACTAAGGAAAACACAAGGTCTAGCCCAGGAACCCATTATCAGAATAAGCATGCTATTCAGATCTGCTTTCAGATCACCTGTATCAAGAAAATCATCTTTGCCTTTGAAGACCTTTTATGCTCCAACTACTCCTATTCAGATCAACGTGAAAGATTCTGAGTTCAGAAATTTCTGAAACTTCAAAACCTCTGGAATTAAACACACATATATCTAAAAAAACCCACTACGCTCAGTGACTTTGTTTCTCTAACACATATTTGTTGTTCCACAACTCTTGAAAAGTACAGCTCTAACAAGTCTTTCTGCAAAACAACACTCATAAGTGCAGCAACATCTGCTCTGTTCTTTTCATTATGTTCACTGTCATAATGAAATGACTATTTCAGCATTCTACCTGCTAGCTGCAGACGTTAACAGGAAAATTTATCTGCTTACCTGGTAACTCCCTTTCAGTAGTAAGGTCCATAGATCCATTCAGCCTGCTTGCAGCTTGGGGGTAAACCAGACTCATCAGTCATTGGCAACAGAAGAATGTCCTTCCCATGTAAAGAAATTCACCCCTTCCCACATCAAAAGTTTCTAAAGCTAAAATAAAGCTATTCTACTTTCTTGCATCACAGATTGTTGAAGTTCTGACAAAAAAAAAAAGGCAGGGAGGGAAAGATGTGAATGACGGGGATACTATAAATCATGATATTAATATGATCTTTTGTTGAATCTTTGGGATTTGGAGATCATGTCTAAGTAAGACAGCATCTGTATATTCGGGGCAGGGGGTAGTGGAACACTTGTTCATTTTGCTATCTCCACAAACTTAACAGGTAACTAGCTTTTTCAAATACAAATTTCACACTGAAAGGACTGGGTTTTTTCTGGCTAGGGCTGATTCCTTCTGAAGCACCCATATGAATCTGATGCTAGACTGAACATCAGACACACACATAAAAGGCTTTCCGAAGAAGGTACCTGGACTTCGTTGAAGCCTACAAACCACAAATAAACAAACATACAAAGATGACACAATCTCTCTTTTCTTTCCAGAAGTTAAGCCATGAGAGTGTTGTATGGATCTCTAAGTTCCCAAATCTTTGCCAGTAAAAGCCAACATCACAGTGGACTGGGGGAGGGGCAGGGAACTAATCCTCAAGTCAACCCTACAGAATGAACACATTGGACAGAGAAGGTACTGGAGTCAGACACGCATTAGATTATTATTACCACTGTAAGGTATGCCCTAGAAAGTCTCACAAACAAACACCCTGATTTATCCACATACCACCACACGCAAATACTCTTGATTTTTTAATCTCAGGAGAAACAGTCATGCCCTGTGTTTTAGGTGTTACACGGGTAAGGAAGTATTGAAGAAAAATCCTGGAAGCAAGTGGAAATTCCTAAATGCTGCCCACGCTGAGAAGAACAGGTTATGCTTGCTCTTTGGGCAGCTCTACAGACACACACAGTCCTGCAGAATAGGCAAGGAAACCAGACTTGCTGTTATTAGATTGAGAAATGTTGTAAAAGACACTCCCACTCACAGTTTAAATTGTGTAACTTGTTTCTCTAAATGGTTCAACTAGCCGACAGGACAACTCTTGCTTTAAGCTGCACCCACCTAATTATTAGCTAAAATAAATATCTCACAGTCATTAGCATTCACTGTTTTACTCGAGACAGCAACCACATCACGAGTCAAGACAAATCACAGAGAAGCAGGAAAAAAAAAATAGCACTGGTATTATTAAGACATATAGTCTGTTATCAAATTCTAAAGCAGTGCGTCACACATCTGTCTAGCATGCCCCAAAACAATACATGTGCTTAAAAGAGGAAAGTTTCATCTAACAAGAGAAAACTTTCAGCACGTATACCAGCACTGGATAAGCAGATGGCAGCGGGGACACAGAAGAAGAAAAGCTGACATATACTGAGCACGGCTATGGACAAGAAAGAGGAAAGACAAAAGGTTTAAAGGAGGCCTTGCCTATGTTCTTCAAATATCCAGTTATGACCTTTAAAAAAATACTTCTTTTGGCAACACAAAGGAAAAGAAAAATATAAAAGACCTATGCAGAAGAATTTTTAATGGCACAGTAAAAAAAACCTAACAGTAACTCCAGGTATCAATGGCTTGAACAAGTTCAGACACTGGCCTGGAACAGTGAAGCTGAACATTGTCTTTCACCTTATACATCAAGACCATGTGAAAACCAGACTGGATATTTGAATTCATGAGGAAGACACGCTTCCACTAATGGTTCACCACAAGACAATTCAAGTCTATTATCTGCCATTAGAAGTTCCTAACTAGTCTTCAAGGTATTGCTTGGAAAGTATTTCGCATAAATGGGGAAGGCAACTAAAGTAAACACAGTAGGGCAAATTTGCAGTTCCACAAGATTTTAAGCAGGCAACTTTAACAAAAGGGATGGTAAGGGCATTCTGATCAGTGTACTATCTTAAAAGTAGAACCACTGATTATTATCCAGAGCACTCAGAAACACCAGTGAGGCATCTGTAAATATATCCAAACACCTCTATGTGCCTTACTTGGTCTCTTCAGCCAGGAAGACACAATTAACACCATTTTCTTTCTAATTCCTAACATTTTTCAAGGTCCCAGAAAGTACATTGCGTAAAGAACAGAGAAGGGAACAAAGAGCACACGTAGGCAACCTTTGGGGAAGTCACAGAGCACTTCACTACTTTTACCAAACACAAGACAGTCAGCTGCACCATCAAATTCACTTGCAATAAATGATGAACATTTTGTAATTTAAAAAAAGGAAAACTGCACTCATTGGTAAGCCAGACTGAAAAAAAGTTAACCTGTTACTTATAAAGCTAACACTAAAAATTTCCTAAAATTCAGTCTCAGAGGTGACGCATAAGGACTTCAGGTTGCACTTTTAATTGGCTACAGACAAGACCTTCCCACAATTTCCAAGTGGAATCAAGCAGAATCACTTTCTCACTGCTGGCAAAGCATTCCGCAACCAACTTCAGGAACAGTCACATTTTGGGTGGACACTACATGAGTTTCCCTTGTGTTACATTAATATCCTGCTGATTCAGAAAGCACATTTCTTTATCTCAAGCCTACCATCATCTTCCCAGCTTCCATATCCCCACCTATTGTAAATACCACAAAGACAACAGCCCCACACATTTGTCTCTGCTTCTTTAAGCATAAATCGGATGGCAGAAATTCCCACTAATGAGATTAAAGTGTTTTTGTAAAAATACAATATTTATATTCTCTAAAGTTAAAACCTGGGAACACTTCCCAGATCAAAGCAGGCCTATCAGACTTGAATAGAAGTCTAGCCCTCCAGGAGAACTCACCAAGAGCAGCAGGACAAGCATACAGCTCTTCCCGAAGCAAGGGACTTTTGAGGGAGGACAGGTTACACTGCTGTGTTCTGCATTTCCCTAGACTGCTCAGGATCAATAGGCAATTTTTTACCCTTGCACAGCTCCACACATTGACATCTTTACAAATGCCTGGTACTTCCATTTTAACCAAAGTTGTTTCTAGTCATTTGCTCCAAAACAGAAGGTATCACCACTCCCACTACCAAACCACAGGCAGGGCACGCAAGAAGGTACAGTGACCACAGGGAGTGACCTCTCTCTCAGGGAAGCCAGCAACCTTCCTCTAGCTACTGTCTGCAAAGCAGCAGTCCACCTCATTCTTTGGGAAACGTTTCAGCTTGTCATGTTTGCTGTATGAATTTTTGGAACCAGACAGGATCCCAAATTTCTGGCCTTGCTTTTCAATAACCACAAGGTCTGAACAAGCCTGTTCTCAGTTGCCAGTGCTGCAAAAAGATGTGTGAAAAGTTTTGTGAACTTTTACAGCAAAAGGAAGAAGGTCACAAAAGCCTTGGCCCACACAATTTCTAGGTGAGACTGCTCTAGTCACTGGACGCACATTAGCTGTACCTGTTAGTGCTTGTGGAAGGTTTCAAAAGACATTTTCCACTTCTGCTGCAGCTGGAGTGGTGCCAGCTGACAGCTTTCATACCCATGGGAAGTGGCTAAAGTAATGCTGGTCTGAACTTGACTACATTGCAGGAGCTCTTAATAACAAAATTCCTTCAGGAGGACTCCACTGTTTAGAAAAAGTTGGATTTTACTGTTCAGAGACTATGCTGACTCCCCAGACAATCAATGTTAGAAACATTTCACTTTATCAAAGGATGTCCAAGAGTAACAGGCCTCTGCTGAAACGCATGAGAACATCTGAGTTACTGTAGCTTTCTCAGTACACAGCAACTCAGGACAATATGGCAACCAACAATATGGCAACCATAAAGACAGGTGCAGATTAAAACAAAGCTGGGAGGAAGGAGGGGGAAGACAGAATAATCAGGTGTTGCAAGAAATTTTGAATTCTCTAAAATTATGTTTCCCAGCAAAAGTAACAAACAATAACTCTTCTGAGTTGAAGCACAGATACCTTAAATTCTATGAAGACTATTCCTGAAGTTCAAATAGCAAGTCAGACTCCTAAGCTTGGAACAAAGCACCTGAGGACACAGTAGAAAACTACAGAGGCATTGTCAGCAGATCAGGTGCACAAGTATTAGCTGCTCACTGCCTCTTCCAATACTAGGGATCACAGGCAAGGTAGATAGAGCCCAGCTCAAAAAAACCCCCTCAAAACAACCACCAAATCAATTCAGTGAGTAATAGACATTTGCAGCTCTTTACCAGGAAAGAATACTGAAGATGTCTACATAAACTCAAGGAGAAACTGGACAAGCACATGGAACAGAGATTAATTATAGGCAAACAGTTAGGCAATCCCAATAAAAAGCTCAGGAAGTCCTCTGAACCAGAAACAGGGAATGGAAAGAGGAGTAATCAAGCATATATTTTTCTTCTTAATCCTCACTAGGCATTTACTACATCTGTAGAAGGAAACCGGGCTAGATGAGCCTTTGATCTGAACCAGCACAACCATTCTCACACATTCAAGTAAGGAAACATGAAAGAAATCACCTCTTCTTCTTTAAATTGGAAAGGATACCATTCTCTCCACTAACACACTAACAGGACAGAGATTTCCCTTCGGAAAGTATAGATGTTCATTTCAGTCAAAATGAGACAGTTAAACAATGTTCATTTCCCTTTCCATGCATCTCTGCTTTGAAAGTCTGTCTTTGCAACCCTGTCTCTACTTTCCAGATTTAACAAACACATATTAAAAGCTTATCAAGTTTCATTTTAAAAGTTGTTCTATGAGTTTCCATCTCCACAGCTCCCACTGGAGGTTTTGGTTTTTTTTTTTTTCCCAGAACAGACTGCTCCTATGGTTAGGAGCCTTCTAATTTCCATCCTGATCACAGATAGCTTTTATCCATCTGTTTTTATGCCAAAAACTGTCTGGTTTTGAGCTATGCTGCAAGCCATTTGACATGTTCACAATAACGGATCAATGATCTACAATGAAGGAAAGCAAAAGGTCAGCTCTGCATCACAAAATAGCTATTTAATTTTCCACATAAAATCTCAAGTTACTCTGAATCCTGAAAAAAAAAAAAAAAAGAGTTGAAATATACACATACACACTTCAGATTCTGCATCAGCCTGACAGTGCCAAGTAAAAATGCACAGGGATTTTTCTTAAACATATCCCTCAGACTGGAATGGACATAAAAAATGAGCACAGACCTGTAAACAACTTTATACGTATAGTACAAACACTTATGCAAGTCATTTATACAATAGGCATAACAATAAAGAGAAAATAAGAGAGTATAAAGCATAAAAAACTTACTTCCCAATGTTTTCAGGTAGTGCTTGGAGAGAGATGTCATTTACTGAAAGACACGTTAGATTCTGTAATTCAGGAAAGCTTTCGGGCAACCTATGGAGACAGCAATTCAAATCAAGGACTTCTGGTGGAAGTATTCACATTCATGTAATACATATTCGAACACATAGTGGAAAAAAAAGAATCTACTCAGCAAGTACACACAGAGGGAGGTATGCCCAGACTCCGGCATGACTCTCAGAAAATTTGAAGGAGCACAGTAAGAAAACCCAAAATTAAAAGTTTGTTCTGTGTCAAAGAACATGTAATTTCCTGTCTCCCAGCCCCTCTTTTCTGCCCCAAATTTGCAACTCTAAAAATCTATAGGGCTTATGAATATTTTTACTTTTTTTTAAAAAAAAAAAAAACAAACCCACCTTTTTAAATGTTATTTTCATATATCATGTAATTGGTAAAATAATTAAATTAATTGTTTTTATTCAGGCTTCAGTACACATAGTCTTAAAGCATGGTCATTTTGTATTAGCTACTAGGCTGCTCTCCCAACTGCTGCTTTTTGAAGAAACAGTCTGTTCACTATGAAGGCAACATGCTGCTGTTACAGCACTGCAATGTGCTGGTTCACAAAACAGCAGCATGTAATCCCTCCCTTCTCACACTATAAAATTCAGCCATACCCAAAACACATCCAAAGTTCCCAAAGCCTTTAGGTCCATTACCCAGCTAACTTTTTGCAATGCTAAGCTTCCTCTCCTCTCACACAGATTCCTCTACCACTCCCTGCTCCCTGGCAGCCAGGTTGCACCATGCGGATCAGTCTGCAGTTGCACAGCAAAGAGGGCAATGAAGCAGAGGAGGAGAAGCCCCTGGCCCAGCTATCCAGCTTCTGCTTGACCCATAGTGCATGCAACCTAAGCTCAAGCTGTAACATTTGATTTAGTTCCTGTTCAACCCCTCACCCATCTCATAGCACATGGTATGACCTGCAGGCAACCAAAAGGACACACGGGCAATTCCAACTATTCATGATGGAGAACAGGAAAACAAATGGGAGGAACTTCTCATCATGCTCAACTCCATACTGCAGTGTTTCTAATCTTCTGGACCTTATTAACAGAACATTTTCAAAAATGTGACCTCCACTGAAATTATTCATTACCATTCAGGGTCTCACAAGTTTAAGACTGGAGTTAAATGGTCTGATAATCTTTTGGCCAATCCTGAAGTGGACAGGTAGCTGGACTAGTTGATTGCTGTAGGTCCCTTCCAACTAGAACTATTCTATTCTGTAGTATACAGTGGACTTCCAATTTAATCTACAATACATATGTCTGCTTTTCATTAATTTAAACCTAAAATCATATGAAAAGAGACAGAAACATGGTCTGCCAGCCACTTCTAATGCTGCAGGTTTATCAATGATTAAGTTTGACAACGTGGCAACAAACTGTATTAGTGGTATGACATTGACTGCGAAGATCTCCGACTGGCTTAGAGGAAATAACGGTAAGAATCAATGGCTAAAAAATAGTTCCAGGATATCAGACAGAAAAAGGAAATAACTACCGGACTTCTCTACTACACCTGTGAAAAATAAGCGCCAAAACCTATATGCTGTTAAAGATATATATGAAATTCTGGAACTCATCACAGAAAATATCTGCCAACCATGTGCATAAACAGCTCCCGATGCCTGTGTTTTCTAACTCAGTAAACTGCTGGAAGTAATGTTTTCCAGGACACACATTCACTTTGGAGCCACTTTATGAAGAATGTTTAAAATTCCCTTAAACTGTCAATGAGTAGTGAGATCTATTTTGACCCGAGTAACAAGTCTTTCAACTGTTTTGTTAATTCCACTCAGCTGTAGCTGTGTGTTACAACTACTGTTTACAGAAACACATTACATGTGCCCCAGGCCTTATTCAGCACACAAAATGGAGAAGGACAGCTAGCATGCTACGACAGCCAATTTTGATTTCAATACCAGGAGATGCAGCTCTGAGCTCTATCTACTGTACGCTGATGCCTGGGAAAAAGCTGTTTGGTGACCCTCACCACTTGCATATCTAAACAGCAGTTCAGCCTCAATTTGCTTTACCAGATTTTTGTGGTATTATCTTCCCTATATTAATGGTCTCCAGAGGCACAGGGATTAAGATCACAAGGGTCCCTTTAACAGTCAGAAACATGACTTTCTAGAGATGCACTGTGGGCTACATTCAAGGCACACTTGTGAAGAACCTCAGCTGCACACGTGGGAGAAGCCGTCTTGCAAAACCACCACTGCAGCGGCTTAAAGGTATTACAGACGCTCTCCTGTTTGCTAGCACTCCTGCACCCGAGCCAGCCAGCCAGCTAATCCTGCAAGTATTCCTAGTCCACCTCAGTGCAAAGAAAAGCAGGTTGGTGACTGCTCACTGTGAAGATTCTGGCTTATGGGACTTCCTCAGCATCACAAAGGAGCCCTGTGGCATGGGCTGGTTTAGGAAACAGTTCTCCAAACAATATTCCAAGGCTTTAACTAGCAAATCACCTCTTCCTTGCTTCCTCCAGCCTCATTTCACTAGATAAATTTCAAATTCTTCAGCAAATGGAATAGAGAAATGTAAACAAACCTCCACTTCTATATTGAAAGTGTGCATAAACCCTAAACCCCAGCTCATCAGAATGCAGGCCGACAGCAGCTGTAGCAGCCACTGACACATGCAGCACATTTTTGCCACATGTTACTGCATGTTGCTGTGTCCCAATTGATGGGAGGGTGATGAAACACTAGTCCAAGCTTTAATCATTAGTAGAAGCCATTATCTGAAGCAGCTGATCTAAAGTCTATGCCAAATCATTGGGCATCTGGGTTTGTGCCAATGCATTTGTGTTAACTATCGCCTTATCTTTTCCAGGTATGAGCATGGTTTTCCTATGCATTTAAGAAGAGGAATGACAATTACTTAAGAAACAATCACTTTTACATTTTTCCTGGTTGGCTAACCAATTTCATCCTCTCCCAGGAAAGATGCACATCACTTTTTCAATGTGAACTTTTGCTGCAGTCCCTGACTGAGACAGACACTGTTGGCAAGATTTCATAGAGATCCCAGATCACAATTTTAAGGGCTTATTTAAAATTGTAATTATTACAGCAAGATTATAATTCTGGTATGGCAAGTACTAAGAAGAAGGTGGAAATTACCTAGTCAGTGGATTCCCACTGAAATCTGCTACCTGCAGTGCTCTGCAGAATGAGATGCTTTCTGGTATTTCAGGAATATCTGCAGAAGAAAAAAAAAGAAGGAAAAAAAAAAGTCAACAACCATACTGCATCTACGCTGAAATTATTGCCTCATTATATTCTGTAAGGTGCTACTGCAAGGAGTTATACTGGTATGTTTCAAGACATTTCAACATGCATGACTGCTTCATATCCAAGCACACAGCTATCACAGAAGACATTTTGAACTCTTTCACATCTCATTTTCTCCTCTTGCTCCATGATCTTCTTCCTAATCCTAAACTACTCACTTGTCCTTGGACTGATCTTTATCAGACAATTCCCATAAAAAAAAAAAAAACAACAGACTGTCTGTGCTGGGACTGTCCTAAAGAACCAATTACAATCTGAACCTCTTGTAATTTGATCAATACACACCCACAATCTGTGCTGGCAGAAAGCAGATGGGGAGAGAAAACGAGGGAAGACGAGAAAGTGCAAGTCTCTCCACCTGTTACACATACCCATGAAAGCAGAACCACCCCCCCTCACACTGAAGCCAGGTAATCTGGAAATACTGTTCAAATTGATGGCTCCCAAATAATTGCTAGTACACTATTTCAGATTGCCAAAAAGTAATCAGACATATTTGTATGTGAAAACAGGTATTTTTCCAAGTATCTTCAACATGTTTACCTACTGAAGTTAAGCTTTCTATTTTAAAAATAAAATTGTTTTCTAGGCCTCTTAAATCAACTTGTATCTCCACAAATAGGCTTAGGCTGAGGGGCTTCTGTTTAAGTCCCTGTTCATTGTCATAGAATAATAGAATGGTAGGTTTTGGAAAGGACCTTTAGAGATCATCTAGTCCAACCCCCCTGCAGAAGCAGGTTCACCTAGATCTGATCGCATAGGAACATGTCCAGGCAGGACATGTTAAACAAACATGTTTGGTTTCCTTAGATTTTTATGAATAATTTTTAATTTTTTTTTTAAAAGAAAAAAGACAAATCTTTAAAAAATCGGACCACTATTTCCAAGTTTGTCCCTATTTCCTTTTTTTCTACAGAGCACTACCTCTACTCTGGAACTCCACTGGCCACGGGCCTCCAACTTGACTTAGCTCAGTTGATCACCACCCTCTGGGCTCTGTCATTCAGCCAGCTCTCGATCCACTTCACCATCCACTCATCCAAACCACACTGTCTGAGATTTGAGATGCTGATGTTATGGGAGACAGTGTCAAAAGCCTTGCTGAAGTTGAGGCAGATGACATCCACTGCTCTCTTCCCATTTAGTCAGCCAGTTATACTCTCACAGAAGGCTATCAGGTTGATAAAGCAGGATTTCCCCTCGGTGAATCAGCGTTGACTCCTCCTGATAACCATCTTTTCCTTCATATGTTTAGTGACAACATTCAGAATGAGTTGTTCCATCACCCTTCCAGGGATGGAGGTGAGGCTGATTGGCCTGTAGTTTCCTGGGTTGTCCTTCTTGCCTTTTGTGTGCCTTGCTCCAGTCCTCAGACACCTCATCATCCTGTCCTGTCAAATTGCAGTCAGCAAAGAAGGTCTCATTGTCATAAAAACAAAAACCTTCTCGTTGGCACCAACCTCTAAGTCAGGAGTTAACTTATTTTCTGTTATTGTCTGTCCCCTTTCCTCTGGCAGGCAGAATGGACAAGAAGATAACTTGACTCTCCTACCTTTCACTTGCTTTCCCAAGGTTTTATAATCCTCCTTGACTTTGGAAATGTCATGACTCATTACATTGTTCATACCACATGGAAGAGAAGTAGAGGATAGTAGCCTGCATCCCTCACAACTCTCAGTCACATCTCAGATCTTGGCTCCTGGCCAGGATGCCATTGGCTTTCTTGGCCACCTGGGCACAATACTGGCTCCTGTTCAGCTGCTGTCAATCAGCATTCCCAGGTCCCTCTCTGCCCAGCAGCTTTCCAGCCACTCCTCCCCAAGCCTGTAGCACTGCTGGGGGTTGTTGCTTATTGAAACTCATGGCATTGGCCTTGGCCCAGCCATCCAGCCTGGCAGTATCATCCCCATGCCAAGAGCTGCTGGCTCCTGGCACGTCTCTTCACTGCACCTCTGCTTTCCCTGCTCCAGGAACCCCTTGCTCTCTCCAATAGGCCACTCAGTCACAAAAATCAAGCCTCACTGCTGTCGTGTGTTTCACCGATAGAACTAGTGATCACAGGTAGCTCTGGAGTGGTTTAATCACTAACCCCAGAAATATTCAGAAGACATATTCACTGTAACTAAGTATCAAAATAATGAATAAGAGAGGTGGTGAACACCCACAACGCAACATCTCAAACCACCAAGCTGCCCTTCTACAGCACCAAACAAAGCCACTTAGGGTGAGGTTTGCATGGAGCAGTGTGGACAGCACAAACACTTCCCTCCCTGGTGAAAGAGAATAAACTACATTTAAATCTACACAAACCCTCACGGCCATCAACAGCAGCAGTTGTCACATAACATGGAATTGATGACTTCACAGATTAAGTCCCATTGCAGAGGTTTTATACCCACCCATTCCTTCATAATAGCTTTGGTATTTGATGGGAAACAGTCAATGAAAGGCTCAGAGAGCTGGCAGTGCTTGGCCTGGAGAGGATTCAGGGGGAACTTCATCAACATGCATCAAAATCCAGAGGGAGAGTGCAAAGAGGATAGAGACAGGCTCCCGACAGTGGTCTCCAGTGAAAGACCAGAAGCAACAGGCACAAACTGAAAACTGAAACACAAAAGGTTGCCTCTGAACATCAGGAATCACTGTGCAGGTCACTGTGCACTGGCATAGCTTGCCCAGGGAGGCTGTGGAGTCTCTACCTTTGGAGATACACAAAAGCCAGCTGGAAATGATCCTGAGCAACAAGCTCTGAGAGTTCCTGCTTAAGCAGGGGTTAGACCAGATGACTTCCAAAGTTCCATTTCAATCTCAGCCATTCTGTGACTCTGTGATCTTTCCTAGAAATCCAAGAGCAATGAGATAAATCCAGAGTGAAACTATTAGTTGAGGCCTTTGAGATTAGAAGGGTCAGGCGACATTGAGTTTCCAAATTGGGATTAAGTAAGCAAGTCTCCTTGTGGGCAGCTTACCTGACAGAAGGACCAGATTACCCAGTGAGACAGCAGCCCAATGCAAAGGCCAAAAAGGCGCGGGGGCACTACTGGGGACCCTGCACAGGGAGCATCAGGCCACAGAGCAACCAAGCCTCACGGTCAGGCTCTTCAGACCTCTCCATGGGTTTCATCTAAAGCTTGAGTTCAGCACAACACACACCAGTGGTGCAGCCAACCATCAGATGCTAAAAAAAAACCTCATAAGCAGCCGTGAAACTACCACAGGAGCCATAAAGCTCCCAAATTGAAATTGGAGATACTTGAACAACCAGTGTATATTTCAAAGTGTCACATTTACAAGTGACTCTGCTGAACTCACTGGAGGACTCAAAACCTCTCACTTTATTCCTTTTGAAATGGTAGGGACAAACAGGTCGGAAAAGTGCATATAAGTAAAGAAAATGAAAAACAGAAGTTCCATTAAGATTGCTTGATTAAACTATGACTATAAACCGATAAATTCTTGTAACACTTAAAGTACTTAAAAGCATTTTCCTGTCACTAACACTCTTGAAAGTAAAAGCACTGGTGTTACTGAAGGGACACTGCTCTGTCTTGAAAAACAGATGGCAAATAAACTAATACTTCTTTCTTCTAAACATTCATGTAGAAACATTCACTTCTACATGCAAACAGTACACACAAAAGGAAATCTTCCCTTCCCTTACAAAGAAAAACACATAAAATAAACATATAGATATAAAATAAATATTAAAATTGCATTTACAGACAGTAAAGCTGATAGTTTTACCTATTCCATGATTGAGTGCCATCTGCAGAAGACTGAATTTGTACTGCAGGATTATTGACAGACATCCTACACTCACTCAGACATTGTTACTTCTACCTTGCATTAAAGCAATGACAAACACTGATACTGAAAATGGCTAACTAGGGGCAAGTAAGGAACATGTCATCCACTATTTAGTCTTCAAAACATCCTTCCCTGGATAATTGACTAGAAAAGTTCAGAAAGGGGACATCACTATTTCAAAGCTTATGAGGACTCAGTTCAATTCTTTGCAACCAAGACAGTGTCCACAACTTTTATAGAAGTATACACGTAATCATATAATCCTTTCATGTATAGATACACACTTGTGTGTGTGAATCATTCTCCCAGATTAAAAATAAACAAACAAAAAACATATCAAAGAATCCCACAAAAATCAAAGCTCAAATAGAAGTAACTACCCTAGTTTATTTGGGGGGAAAAAAAAAATATATACATAAAACTGAAACATATAAAGCAGAAGATAAACTTAAGTCCTCAATGGCAAAGTTTTTGAGACTGATCGCACTACTGATTTTCTCCATGGCCCCATACTACCAATAATTTTTCTTCTACTTCTGATGATGGATTGTGAAAACCAGAAAATACTCCTTCTCAACAAAACTATTCTGATAAGCTTTTTCTGTCAACAAGTCTTGGTATCATCTGTAAAATCTAATAGGAATCTGAGCTAAGTAGCAATTACTCCAGTAATGACAGTACAAGCACTGCTTATAGTTTTGATGCATTTGCAAATTACTAAGTTTGTTTTGAAAATTAAACAAGTTTTCACAGTCAAGATATTCCAGACTATGGAGTCACTACATGAGCAAAAACTTTCAATGAGAAATGGTAACAGGAACAAGGTGTTTTGCACGTAAAATACATTTTCCTTCTCTCATTGATACACTATTCATTTTTCTCCTCCATCTAACTGGACAAAGGACAGATAAAAAATTCAGTGCAACTGCCTGAACTCAGGATCATTTATTAAGTTCAACAAGAGTTTTAACTGCAAGGCATCTTAACAAGATTTTGCAGGCAAAACGTAACAAAATAATAAGCAGATATTTTATGACTACATGTGAAGAGTACTGTAATACTGTGCTGAATAAATGAACTCAGAAAAGGCAAGGACCATTTTATTATATGGCAAAAAAACCTGGAGTGATAATTACAGCAGAGAAGATGATGGTCCATAATAGAAGCACTGATATAATCAACTGAAATGCAATAGAACACACTAAAATATATAAAGAAATACTTCTGTCTTGTGATGGATTAAGCAGCTTTCACCATCACTGTTAACTACTCAATTTCATTATAGACATCAACACATATGTATCTTCCAATATCAATAAGGTCAAACGCTTTTCTTGCCACTGCAGGATAACCAGCTCAAATCCTACTTAAATATCTAGGATGCTTCTAACGCTACACGTTGACGAATGCTCTGCACTTACATGATGCCCCAGATGTTCTGGCGTAGAGATTTTGTGGCATTGCTAATAATAAAGCCATAAACCAAGCATAAGCCCTGTGACGTGGGACAATACAAATACATTGGCAGCAAAAAGAAGTCATGCCAACAGAACTGGATAAAAGTCAAGCTTGGCAGTCATGAATATAAGAGGGCATTCCCCCCTCCCTCTGCCCAGTTCATAGTATTTTTTCAGATGTTTATTATCTAGTTTGTACATGAATTTGCTAATGATCTAGCAAGCCCTGTGGTAGTGACTTAAGAGGTAAGTTTGACACTAGGGAATTCTGAAATGTCTGAATGAGAAAACTACTTCTAAAAATACTTTTATTTGGTGCTAATATTTTCTTTATCTTCCCCCTCCCCCCCCCAAACATTTTTAAAGCTAAACCTCTCAATCCCAGCTTTCCCACTGGCTGGCAGAGCAGGCAGAGAAGACAAACTTCTTTTTAAATGGATCAATCTTTTGTATGGCACATTTTTAAAGCATTTTATATTGTATTTTAAGAACTAGCAATATTTTTTTTGTCTGCCCAAAGGCAGCATGGCTAGCATCCTTCATGCATTCTGCAACAGTGAACATAATTTCCAATATCTAACGAATATCAAGCCAGGGATGGCTCGGAAGGTCCGAGCCTAAGATAGGGGTACCAAACAAGAGCTACTCCAACAGTAGACTCTAGCTCAAAGTAAAAAGTCTATTTTACAGCTATGAAGGCAACACAGAACACTGTGCTTAGGGGGATAGAGCTGGCAGACCACCTATATCCCAACGGAAGTCAACTGAATAGTCTTGATCTAGATAATCACAGTGGAAGGCCTGTTGCCAGACAGATACAACACAAGCCAAACACCTTAACTGCTTAATGATTAGCAATTCATAAATGTATTAAGCAGTTGATTAGTTTACACCAGACATATACCGAGGAAGCCCATTCCAGACTCAAAAGCCTGTGAATCCATGCAGTATTATCCCTCGGGAGAGAGATAATCAACACTGAATCAGATTTCATCCATCCAATTCAATACACAGAAGATTTTACCCCCTGCATCTTCTCACACAAACAATACACAACATCTCATATATTACGTCACATAAACACACAAAAAGACCCATTGAAGCACTAAGCATTGTAGTGCTGGATTTAGGATCCTAAGTGTTCCCTCCTGTAGTGGTTTTGCCTGGGCCAGGATTTTCGGTAGCAGGAGGGCTACAGGGGTGGCTACTTTAAACAGAAAGAGTTGCCAGAAGCTTCCCCTGTAGCTGACAGGGTTTGGGCCAGTCAGTTTTAAGCTGGATCCTGCACCTGACCCAGGCTTGGCCAATTAGTGATGGAGGTAACGCCTCTGTGAGTAACATATTTGAGCAGAAGAAGAATTTGTTGAGCAGCTGCAGAACTGCAGCAGCAACAGGGAGAGAGAATGTGAAAACATC
>WBNH01003224.1:93154-162121 GCA_013401255.1 Urocolius indicus
CCCTGAGAAGCAGCAGCGGCAAAGTCCATCTGTAATGAACTGACTGCAACTCCCATTCCTCGTCCCCTGCGCCACTTGGGGGGGAAGGAAAGGGAGTCCTGGGAAGTGGAGGGGTGGGAGGAGGTGTTTTAAAGTCGGTTTTATTTCTCATCTCCCTGCTCTTTTTGTTTCGTTAATAAATCAAACTTTTTTCTCCCTGAGTCTGTTTTGCCCATGACACTAATTGCTGAGTGATCTCTCCATCCTTATCTCCACTCACAAGCCATTTGTTACATTTCCCTCTCCTGTGCAGTTTAGGAGGGGAGTGATTTTATGACTGGGTGGACATCAGGCTAAACTACCACACCTTCTCACTTCCACAGAGGTTTCTCTGTGCAACTCACCATTTCAGAGGGGTTCCTGAGATGCCTGCCCTTGGGAAAACATTCCAGCTCTGCTCTCTATCTCCTCCACCTTCCAAACATGGAAGGAAGGAAGGAAACTACACACTTAGTCAAATACCTTGCAAGAAGGAATTTGTGCTGTAAATATTTGTGTGTCTTTGCAAAGTGCCCTTCAGCTGGAAAGCCCAGCCGAGTAGGCTGCTGTCTCAAAAACACTACCAACACATCTCTCTAGCCTCCCAAAGGCAAGCCAAGTGCAGCTCCTAGAGGTTCTATCTCTGCAGGGGGAAAGGATGGAGAAAGGTTACTCATCCTCTCCCTCCACTTCCACATTAAGATCATGACATATACAATGATCAGACAGGCTTCTTTTATTCTAAAAACCAGAACATTTTGCTTCCTAACCCTGAAGGCTGAAGTAACCAATCTCTTTAAGTGCTACAATTTCTGAGGCACAATGTGACAGAAGTAACATGGTTCTCACAAAGCTGTACTGGTTTGGGTTTTCTCAATTCAATCCCTTACAGTATAATTAACAAGAAACTGAAGACAGGTAAACATCTCATTCCTCCTCCTCACTGCCTCTGGATACATTAGTTTTCAAGGTTAGCATAGGAGCAGGGAAAACGTCATTTCATGGACACAAAGATAGATAATTAGGCATGCTACTTAAAAGAAAACTGTGCAAGAACATAAAAACAAACTGTTTTTTTTAACAGCTAGCATGTGGTAAATCGACAGTCCTTTTCAGCTGCAGGAAGAAACTGTAGCAGAGGATCAGGAGCTGTAAATTGGAAGCACAAAGGAAAAAAAAAAAAAGGGAGGGGTGGGGAAGGAAGTTCAAAGATCAAATCACAAGAAAAAAATAGTTCCAGGTGAACTAAGTGGAAAAGCCCAGGTTTGGCAAAGAATTTAAGTCTATGTTTTTTTATTGATACATGCTGATGAAGAGTTCAACAAAGCTAGGAACCATGTTTATAAGGATTTCTATCATAGAACTTGAGGCTGTTAGGAATTAAATATTTTTAGTCTGAGAAGCAAGGAGTAAAAACTAGTATTCTACCTATGAAGTTGTGGGTAACAAGAAAGTGTAGTAAGTGTTTCAACAGCAAAGTAGATTATTATTATAGATTTATTGTATTAATTCTTCAGCAATTTTATAGGCATGGCATCTAACTTCTCAACAAAAACAACCCAAAACCTGAAGCAACTCTGGATACAAAAACTAACACTGCCTGTTTGTGGATTGCCATTTTATCATCTCTAATCTAGATTATTCAAATATTAAGTATTTATTTTATGTTACTCCCATATGGATTCCCTAATATGTAATGCTTGAGTTGATCTGATACTTCAGCTGGCCAAAGTTTTCTGTCTCCAACTTGTCCAGCTGCTTTCAGAAAACAAACAAAATACATAGCCCCCTCAAAAGAAATTCAAACCACAAAACCACCCAAGCAAAACCAAACAAAAAAAAACCCTTCAAAATCCATAGCCTTTTCTTGACTTTGGATGAAGCCACTGTTGCTAGATATGTAGGCAAGTACATTAGCAAATTTTCCTTAGGAAAAACAGTTACATCTGGGAGAATACACCATGATGGAAAAATCCACTTTTCTGTAATCCATTTAAAAATAAAACCTTCTAAACTTCTCTAATTAGATTGTTCCATCATGAGATTTCACTTATCTTCTCTTTCCTAATCACAGTCAGCATGTGCTGCTTCTTCCTTACCCTCCCTGATGAGCCTTGCCCAGTGACAAGGTCCAGACTCTCCTCTCTCACCTTACTTCTCCTGCTGCATATAAAGCTTACCTCCTCCTCCAAATTACCAAGATCGAACTCCTTTTAGGGATACAAATTCACAAATTCCAACAAGAATTTCTGCACGTCTGTGCGATTCTGCCATGCTCCAGAACCTAAAAGCAACGTGAAGTACACATTTCTTTCTTCCCCAGTACCCTGCTTTGTACATCGATCCCTAAGCTTTATGCATAAGACATGAAAAAGTTAATGTATTTTAAGCAGAGTCCTGAAACTAACCTCAAGGTAGGAATGAGAGATAATACAAAGAAAATATATGCCACTAGAAATTAGTGTTGAAAAAAAACACAACTGCAAGCAAGTAACCATTTGAAAGACTGCAAAATTCTTATCAACCTCCAAAAGTGCAAGAAGCAGCCTTGCCCTCATTAGCACCAAAAAGAACCTCAAAAACCAAACAAACACCAAAACAAAGTAAAACCTTCCAACACCACAAAACCAAAAAACTGTCACTGGCTGGACCCAGGCCAAAGCTGAAGATCACCTGCAATAGTGCTCTAGAAACCACAATATTCTCAGTTCCAAAGCCTCACGGCTTTCAGGTATTTAAAACCAGGGCTGCAGTGAGTGTATTCACAGGATGCTTTACTGCACCACATAAGATATGTCCATGCAGGAGCAGAAGAGCAATTCTGGTTTGTTCTGAAATGTTCACCTAGACACAAAGCAGTTCAGAAGGTAGATAAGCAACACCCATCAGATGCATATTTAACAAAAAAAAGATGGGTTTACCAACCATACTGCCTCACAGCACTGCTTGCTGGTTTCCTTTTCTTCTTGTCCACCGAGCAAGAAAGTGTCAACTCACATTTATTGCTCAGTATTCCATGTTTTGCTATTTACCACCAGACTCATACCAGAATATTTGTGTCAGAGCAGCTAGTGGTAGACAGAGGCGATTTCACAGAGGCCTCTGCTCGGATGCTTGGAAGTGCAGCAGAGGTGGACAGCCAGATCCAAGCAGAGCCTACAGGGCAAAAGGCCACAGCTGTTAGATGAGAGAGCCCATGGGAAGCTGCAGGACAGGACCAGAAAAATTGGAGCGCTTCTGTGTGATGAGCTTACATCCTCACTGTAAAATAGCTGGATCACCAGCCCAGGCTGAATTGAAATGAGCATTCAAATCTTTCTTCTGTCAGTATTTCTAGTTTGAAAACAGTTATCCTGCTTTTGGTAGTGAGGAGGAAAAGGGGGACATTGTCTGAGAACAGAGAGATGAACTAAAACCAGAAAGAATTTATGACCATGCACTGATACAAAAAAGAGAGAGCTGTAGCAAAGATTACACACTATTCTTCAATGGCATAGACAGATGCCACCTAATCACCCAGACTTCTAAGGAAGCTTTAAATGACTTGATGAATAAAATGTACCTATCACACAATACACAATAATTGCAGTGTCCTAGGGATCACTAAGATCTCAACAATCTTAGTTTAAAATAAGGCCCATAGAGCTTTAAGCATACTGGCCTACAGCTGCTGAAGACCGACCTCAAAAACCTGGGACACTGCTCAGGCTGTCAGCTTTGCATAGCAGCAGCTCTCTCCTTATACTACAGCGTTGTGACTATTGCAATGCTTCTGAGGAATCTTCTCTGCTGTTAGGGTAATTCTGAAGTAGCATATTTCTCTTTTGTGAAATCTGTACTTCATTTCAAATAAATGAATTTTTGCCATAACATGGCAACTGTGTTGAGAGAGGGTTTTGCAATGAAAATATCCTGATGTCACACAACTTGTGTCCAGAACAACTGCACTACCAATACAGTCATAAACTTGATTTAATCATAAACTGCAGAAATGGATAGCATCTAATATATCATGGGGCCAGAATCCATCTCTACAATAGGTATGAAATTCTATATATTAAACCAACAGTATTATTCTTGTTGGATATCAAAGTAAAGAACTATGTTGAGATTTTGGTATCAAGCATCATGCAGAGTCAAGTAAGTCTTAACAAGATCTGCCCACACACAGATTTCCTTAGCAGATGCCACAGCAAACCCATCACTACTCAGGTCATGAAGTAACAGATCTCAGATTCACTGACAGCAGAGTCAGCAACAGAACCAGCATAATCCATCCCCAGAGATTATCAAAATCCATTTAATTCTCCCATTGCATACACACTTGCATTTTTGAGACCTGGGACTTGGACTCAAGACCAAATCACAAGGTCATGGAGAGCTTCGACAGACAAACTGCTAATTTCAATCCCCTTACCTGCCACCAGATAGAAGGCCACTACAGACAGTGCAAATCTGCTGGTATACAGCAACTACACTGAAGCTACAGGCTTGCATGACCAAGTCCTTGGTAGGCATGTCCAATGGATGCAACAGCAGCACACACACAAGTGCAAGAGGCTCACTTCCTACATAAGCAGGAGGGTTAGGCTTCATCTGAGCAGGGAGTGGACAGCATGGTGGTTCAAATCTCACTCCTGTAGCTCAGAAGGGGAGGAAATCCACCTCAGTGCCTAACACCCAGCAGTCAATGTCCAGTGTGAAAGCTCACAGTGATTTTGTTCTTATTTTAAAAGGGATGAATGAAATGAGCTGCTGACAATCTGTCAAAGGTTATAAAAAGTATAGGACATTAAAAAAAAAAATCTAGACTTCCACACCATATCTGTTAAAAGAAAGCATGTATGGGGTAGCAATTCCTTTCAAGTAAAGGTACTACAATTATATTAAAACCTTCAGGGCATTTTAAGGAGCATGTAATACCATAGCAAAAACATATCAGTGGAATCTGGAGGATTTAATATTTGTCAAAGGTAAACAAAAAAACACTTCTTGGAGCAGAGGGATACTAAAAAGGAATGCAGTAAGTCTGCAAGTACACAGCATATAGATGTAGCATAGATAATCCCAAATAGCGGCATATATTAAATTAACTACATAAACTTTATGCATTACTCCTCCTGTCTGGAAGAAGCTACAGAACAAGAAAAGCCATTAACATTTTAATGAACCTAGGGCCCTAGGCTCTAAGGATTCAGCCTCCAGGGGTTGCACAGAAGAAAAGGTAGAAGAGATTCACTGGAGGAAGCCTCTGAGGATAAGCAGCACGGGTAGCTGCCTGCTATAATTCCCAGGGATCTCAAACAAGCTGCAAGTACTTCAGGAAATAAAGAAGCCTAATGAAGTGCCAGTCAAGGCACAAGGAAAAAAAATGCAGAAATTTGAGCACATCTTTCTTCCTTTGGAGACAGCATTTCTTTTCTGAATCACAGGGTCTTCCGAGACTCATCTCAGAGAGGGCGCAAGTGCTGTGGGGAAAAAAAATAGCACACAGACACTTCTGACTGTGCCTACGGCAGAATCTGTCCTCTATCATGTAGAGCAAAGGCTTGTGCTGAAACTCCATGCAAAGCACAGAAACCCTACCCAGACTTTAGTGATGTCAAGCAAGGACGCTCCAGCAATCCAGTGTCCTTGCAGAATTTACCAGTGATGCAAGAATCCAGGAAAAGATTTACCCAAGCTCAGGGAGTCTGAGGAAACCAGTAGTAGTTTCAGACACACAGAAGTTGAGCATCTATCTTGGAAGATGCTACAGAGAACACTCCAAATCAGACGTGCTTTGCCAGCAACTCAAAAGCTCAGGCATCCAATGTTGAAATCCTACTAGTCTGTCTTTTTTAGCTGCGGAACTACTAGTACATCAGCTTTTTAACAACCTAAAACAAAGGAGCAGACATAAACTGCATTGCCAAATAACCTTCAAAGCATTCACCATCACTATGCTGTTTTCTCAGCACAGCTCCCCTGCCCTCTGATATTCCCACCCTTGATTCATCCACCCAACTTTTGTTTAAGTAACAGTCTCAACCAGACTAGAAAAGCACAGTGAGGTTGTCTACTAGGAATTCTGCATGAACACACGGCCCTGCAGAGGAATAAGAAATAGCATCAACATGTAAATGATCCAGGAAAAGTTTAAGATTATATGGCTCCTAGGCTTCCCCAAATCCTCCTCCTTCTGCACCACTAAGGCTCTCATCTTACCCTCCCCAGACTTCTCTCACGTACACCCAAGATCACAGAAGGATCGAGTTTACATCTGCTGAGGATTTCTGCATTTTACTTGAAGGATTTTTGCAGCTCTGGCTTCACTTATTAACCAAACCAATCATTGCTCAGAGGATGTAGTACATTGTTTACATATACCAGCATGTCTCAGGCATTTTAAGGCAATTGGGAATTTAATAAAGGCACACTTTTCCCTATTCACCTTCCTAGAGTCCCCATGAACTAGAGCTGCTTACGCAGAGAGCAAGGCTGCATTGCAGAGGCATCCAGAGCTACCTCTGAAGAGTCGGGAGGGATCCTGCCTAGGGGAAAGGATCCCACCTCCAGGCACCACACCTAACTGCTGCACAAAATGCAGCGGGACTGCTGCAGCCTAAAGTGCCTCCAAGTCCAGCTGTATGACACATCCTGCAGTAGCTCCTGGACATTCAAAGGTCACCCGCTGACCAAAGGATTAGAATGTATCAGAAAGAATGAAATGTTACCATTTTATTATGAGGGAAATGGAAGTTCTTTTGTTCATTCAAAACCCTTTCTTCTTCTTCTTCCTGTGATGAGAGGTTAAAATATAAAGGGTTGCTCCTGTACACAGAACATTAAATGAATTTAGATTTGCATTTTTAAACTCTTGAGGAAACGGAATGGCCAGAACTGAAAGTAATTAGTGCACCGAACCAGACAGCTAAAACAACAACAAAACCAAGCCACCACAGAACAATGATCTCTTATATCCCAAGTTCAGATGTCACCATCACACTTTCCTATTCATGCAGCACACTGCATTTTGGAAAGCTGGGCTGTTTTTCTCTGCCTGAAGGAAATACAAAGAGTTCCTATTTTTTTTCCTAAGTACATTAGTAGTTAGAAAAACAAAAACTGATAAGAGTATAAACCACTGAATGGCCAACCAACCTATGGCAGGTTGAGAATCTGAGATACCAGAAGGTAAGTTCAAAATGCAAATCTAAGAAATGAAAATACCGTAAGCCTCTGAAACCTTATGTGGGAATTCCCCTGCAGCAACCCAGATGGTGTGTGTTCTGCCTTTTAATTTGAAGAGCTGTGAGATGACCATAACATGACCAAAGAGCAAAAAGTTACATCAGTCATCTGCCACAGTCTCCCAGCATCTACTTCTCACGGTGCATTTTTCATTTGAAGAGTTAAGTCGTGCAATAACTGTGACACAGAGGGAAGCAGTATCATTCACTTTCTGCAGTGAACCACAGAGGAGAGAAACTAATGCAATAAAATGGGTGATTAACACTGAACCTTGGATATAGGAAAGAAACTGCTCCCTGCCACCTGCTTTAGTCCAATCCATCACTTGAGAAAACACTTCCCTGTGTAGTAACTTCTAATGACACACATGCATTTACCCAACCATAAATGTTTACACCATCTGTTCTCGTTACAGTTGAGCTCTCAAGCCAACTTCCGAGTCAGGCTGATGAGAGCTCACGTGGCTCTGATCCACCAGCTCTTCTGCAGCTAGTTATTCATTCGCAAAGAGAATTACTACACCAACAGAGTGCTTCCTTTTGTACAAGCTCTGTCACAGACAGCATCCATCTCAGCCAAACTCGGTAGCCAAAATACTGGGCTGACTAATGCTCGTGTAGTTCTAAAATGTTGTAACTAATGTGTTCCTTCTGTCTCTCAAGTGGATTTCTTTGCCAGTTTTCTTCTCTTACAAGGTTTTGCAAATGTGCATAAAATTATATGGTTCATTGAAACTTTCCAGCAACTGCCTGGAGACTCATTACGCTTCATCAACTATATTATCAGATAAAGATGGCATTAAGAGTACCAAACAAATAAAGTAAAAATGCAAATTTCAGACACTTACAGGAAGGTGAAGTGGCCACTCAATATTCTTCAGTGGCAAAGAGGCAATATGAAGTCAAACCGTAAAGAAAAAAATGCTCCTCGTTACACTATTTTGTCTCTTGAATGTGCAGTTACATTTCTTATTTATTTACAAGGTTACGCAACTGTGCTCTCTCCTACCCCATCCATCACACCTCAGAGAGCATTTTATGCATAACCACAGCATATGAGGCAAAAATAGCTGACAGTTGCTCTAATTTGGTAACAGAGAACTGCTGTTTCTAGATCACTGGGTCATAAGGCTGCTTAAAGGTGACCCACCAGCCCCTGAACTTCTTGCAGAACTGGTAAGTTCACCAGGCCACAAAAGAAAAAAAAAATGTTTTCACAGTTCAGGACAATATAAGGAGCAAAGGTTACAACCAAATGATAAACTCCTGTGGTTTCCAACAACACATTTTTAAAGACAGTTGTTCCCAGCATCCTTTTCTGAATATGCCTCCACAGGTGAGAAACAGACTGATTGTTTTTCCAGAGGTACAACTAGAAATACAAGCGCTCTGCCTCCTGCTAATCACAGGTAAAGCAGAGAGAGGAGATAAAGAACTGGACTGCTAATCTAGGGGCAGCCTTTTTTTGACAGAAAGCAGCTTTTTTACTTGCAACCTCTTTTTTTTTTTTCCTTTCCCCTCCTTAACCGCTAAAAAGTTCAGAGAGCTTGGGCAAAGAAATCAACATTATGACAGCTACACGTAGAAGAGCAGGATGTAAAGCATTCTCTATCTGGAAAACAAAGCAAGCTCTCAAAAAGGCAGAGTTACAGTAAAGCGTTATTTTATTACTGTTTTTCCACCGTCAGCTCTCCTCTGCCCTTCCCCTGCCCCCCATCTAGAACTACAGGCAAACTCATCAGTTACACAGAAAAGCATTCTGCAGGACAGAGATAGCAACTTCAGAGACAGAAAAACCCTACTAGCCCAGTTTTACAGACTATGTCACAGGACAGTACAGAATCAAACAAATTAAAGTTGGAGCTTACCATTTCGAGACAAATCAAGTTCCACCAGCTGCATGAAATTCGCTATTTCTGGAGGAAGCCGCTGGATTTCATTATCACTAAGTCCAAGTTTCCGCAACTTCACCAGTTGGAAAAAAGGCTGAGACAGAAAAAAAGAATCGCATGTCAGAAAATACTCCCATAACTCACATATAAGCATAATAAATGATGAGTAAGAACTGGTTTTGGTTTAAGTGTTGCACGCAAACAGACTATAATCTGTGTTATACCTAAAAACTCAAATTTATTTAAGAAAAAAACAAATAAAACGGTAAAGCTTGCTATTAAAGATCACAGCAGACAGACACTAGTGAAATGCAGAGTGCTTGCTTCAAAATCATTAGTGGGGTGAGGTTACCCAGCAGGGTAATTAAATGCATCCTAATTACACACTGGGGCTCATTAGGAAGTTAATGCAGAGAGACACTTCTATAGGACAATCCAGAAAACCTACAGACAAGGGCTGCCAAGGTTTTCTTCACCAGCAAATGCCATGACCAACTAGGTTACAGAGCCAGTCTCCTTCGGGAAGACTTTCTTTCTAGCATTGTACAGGCTCCATGACCCAATTTCAGAAGGACTAACGAAAGTTTGGCAGTATACATGCAATTCCAGGTCTTCCCACCTTGAGGAGAAGCCCAACCCAGTGCAGTCTCTACAGTGAGGACAGGAGCACACAAGCCAGACACGATGCTAACTTTCCCTGACCCCCAGCTATGGGCTCAGAGTCTCTGGCAAAGACATAAAAAAAACAAAATATCAAAAGAGATAGGCCAAGCTTCAAGTCAAGTCAAACCCAGGCATGGGAGCAGCTGATGAACAAAAGACAAAATAGTAATTAAAAATCTATTGAGATGTAGGCATCCATATGAAAGCTGGAGGGGCATTATCTCATCACAGCTTTCCTCAAGAAGTTCCTCTTGAACAGCAAAACTTTCCTGTTCAGGTGAGGAATACCTGACACAGGCTGACCAGGGAGGGTGTGGAGTCTCCTCATCTGGAGGTTTTCAGAACCCACCTGGATATGCTCCTGTGTGACCTAATCTAGGTGGATCTGCTTTAGCAGGGGGTTGGACTCGATCTCTAGAGATCCCCTCCAATCCTGCCCATTCTGATTTTGTGAATGAGACTGACTGCAAGCAGTGAGGATTTGTGCAGAATTAAATTACTTCATATTAAGGCACCCTGACTGTAACTGACCAGACTCCTAGAATTTTTGAGCAAGTTTTGAGCCCTAAGACTGCACAGGCATTTTTGGCCAGCTGTCAGAACCTGTATGTGAGTCCATATGGGTGGGTCCCCTTGTGGCATGTGTTGAGTGCCCATACTCTCAGGAGTTTTGCCTCTCAAGGTAAATGGAACATGTTAGCAAGTTTGAAATATCTGCTTATATTTAATCACCTGTGATCCTTTCTTGGAAATCAGCACCATTTTTTAAATTATTATTTTAATTTCTTTAGATGCTGCAGTGTATGCTCTCAATGTCACTCAAATCCATCTTACATTGACACAAAAAGCAGCAGGACAAGCATCCTACTAGGACACAGGTAAAAGCAGTCTTATGAGTCTGCATTATTACACAGATTTTTCAGCTTTAGTTTGAGTGTCTTAAAGCCTGATTTATGATCTTGTGTTTAAGTGCAAGGTTTTGCAACCTCAGCACCAATCTTTCATTATACACTGTTGCTTGTCACAGGAAAAAAAATCACCACTGAAATTAATGTGTTCTCCCTCAAAAACGTGGGTTCCTTTCAGGGAATAAGAACAAGACAGTTTTAAAAAGTTTCAACAGCCAAAAGATGCACCTGAATGTAAAAATTCAAAGGCATTTTTTGAGTCATAATGGCATTCCTTCCCACTCGAGTATTAAAGCCCTTTGATAACTGCGTTTAAATTGTGAAAGGATGATTAAAAAAAAAACCTTTAAAATTCCAAATTTCTAGTTCCCTAAGATATTACAATTAAAATATCCACTTTTTAATACCTCTGTCCTCACAAGATCTATAAATGCATTTTTGTATTTTAATTTTTTTTTTATCTTCTAAAACAAATGCATCCCTTTTGCTAAATGTTTATTAACATGACTAAACCAAGAATCCATCAGAAGCATAGAGACATGCTTAAAAATGCTTCCATGAAAACACAGCAGGAGTAAACTCCACAGAAGAGATCCCAATCTATTCTAACACTGTCCAAAATAAACACTTGCCAGAAAGTATTCCTCAGCCAGTGTGTAGCTGCTCAACTACATGACAGTTATAAATATTGATGTTCTACTATAAATCTTCTCATAAGCAACAGTTGTCCTTGCCAGAGATGCTCTACAATGGCAAGTGAGAACAGACACAAGGAGCATGGTTAAAAGACAGAATTATCATCAATAAGCTTTTAAAGGCTTGGCATTGCCAGGAAGGTTTGAAGGCTCTCAACACACAGCATGCTAGTGCTGCATGTATTTATTAAATGTACAGAGCAAATGTGTGTAAGGAACAAAACTGCACAATATTTAAAGGCATTCCTGTTTCCTTAACTGCCTACTTAAAAGAAAAAATGAACTGGGAGCTTTATTTCTAGTTTGCATAACAATTTTTAATGAATGACACCATTTTCTAGATAAAATCAGAAACTGCAGTGAATCAGAAGTGCAGTGAATGGCACTTCTTTGAACTTCTTGTTTGGCTTTTTTCCTTTAAACTACAGAACTCAATCGCTCCTGCATGTTTAGCTCATTCTACTCTCATTTCAGTAACTACTCTTCCTTTATCCAAGGCATGTAATTAGTGCTCTAAAGTGCTACTGGGGAGGCAAGCACCTCCTTTTTGCCCTGTTTTGCCTGTCAAGAGGACCATAGCGAAGAAAGAGAAGAGCCTACTGAACAGAGTTCAATAAATGTCAATATAGACACACCAATAAATAACTGTAATTTCTTAAATATCACAGAATCATGGAATATATGCCAAACAGAAACATGTTCCAAACAATGTATCAGTCACAGTTCAGCCTCTATTTGAAAAGCTTTAACAACAAGCAAAGTGCAACAGGGTTGCTGGCCAGAGCAGCACATCCAGCCAGCATGCTGTAATAGCAGGTTTTGATTGCAGACCTGATGTCTCTATGAGTATCTTGGCAACACTTTTAATGCTGCATACTTAGCCAGGCTAATTAATAGTGCTTCAATGAGACAAATAATTCCATGAGTATCAGCACTGAGGAAGCCTACAGCTTTCTGTGCAGTGGCAATTCCCAACCTCCAACTGAAACTTTTCCTGTCAATGAACTTATAGAAGTTTCTCTTACACGGATTTTCTAAGAACACACATCTTGAATAGGGCCCTTCACACACTGGAAAACTAACTGAGTCTCTCTCCTTCACACAAGCACACATTTTTTTTTTTAAAAAAACCTTTGTTCTGGCAAAATTGGGTCAATGTCAGCCAACGGAAGAAATAAAGTAAGAGATAAGTGCATGACTCACTGAAAAGTAAACAGACAGTATGATCCCACAGTCCTCATTTTTAATAAATTTTTAAGAATATCACAACAACTCACACTCTTGGTTCTAGAAATAAAGGTTAAACAGAATTAAGCCAAACTAGCAGGACTAATAAAACACAAGATTTTTCTCCTGTGAAAGTGGCCAAAACAACACATGTTGCTGGCTTTCTTTCAACGGTTCACTCCTGCAACAAAAATATTTATGCCCTAGAATCTTGCCTGACTGCTTCACCACCTTTTCCTGATGGAAAAAGAAAAAAAAAAAAAAAAAGTAAATGGAAATAGATGAAAACAATAGGCAATTGAAATAAAAAACACAGGAGGGCTTGAAGACCTACTCACAGCGGATGCTGTTTAAGGGGAACAGCAACAACCCACTGCTGGAGCCTTTTCAATGCTAGAGACATGTCAGACTCCAAACCCATTTGGCAGAGGTAGCATAACTAAATCCACACTGTGTTAAGCAGAATGTTGCCAGAAAAAGGCCACCACTAGCAGCAAAGAGAATTAAAATTAATCTCTACAATGAAATCTACTGCCTAATTTTCAAGATGGGCCAGCATGAACAGCAGAAATTAGAACAAGAGGCAAAAGAGGAATAAAACTGAAAATTTCTAACTCCCATTTTAGGGTTATAGTCACACAGGATAAAAAGATATTTGTTTCTTTTGGATGCAAGCACTTGAGCAGTAGTGGAGAAGCTTAAAAATTCCAGAGTACTTGCTCTTATGTCAAGTTTCCCTTCAACACCCATACGGATGTTCAACACACACAGGCTGCCTCAGCTCTTAAGGCTTCTCCAGGAAATTACAGTATTATACCCAAACAGGAACTAAGTAAACTACCCATAAACAGTACATTACTAGGTCCTGCTTCTTAAATACTGCCTACATTCATTTCACCTGTTTTCCAAACCTGTGATTGACTAGCTAAAGGATATTTGTGCTTTAGAGTAGAAAAAGTGACACACAGAAATTTAAACATAGTTTAACTCCTACTTGCATTCCTACTTCAAATCTCCATTTTCTTCTCCCATATTCCACCAAAAAAAAAAAAAAAAAGAAAAAAAATCAATTGAGGCGGCCTTCACTTTATTAGTTCACTTCCCTCCACCAGCTATGTGTCCTCATCAGTCATCAGGTAAGGGAAATTGCAGTCAATACTTACTCCACCCTTTTCACACTCAGAAAGACCTCAGAAAAAGGGTTTTTTCAGGCAAACACAAGCAGAAGCTGCAATTTGAGTTTGGTAAGCAAAACAGCAGTGAACAAGGTAAGGCATCTCTCATGGTTTAGTAAGGAGCAGCTTTTGCTTGGTAACAGGGGGAGGGGGTTGCAGTGAAGACTCGGTAAAGAGTTCTCTCCCCCAGCTCTTGGATTGGCTGGGCCAGTCTGACACCTCTGCCATCACTATTTAAGGACGGGAATTTGAAGTGCTTGGGAGCAGTGGTAACATGATGGAGGTGACCATGTGGACCCCACAGTCAGAGAAGGAAGAGTACCAGATCAGAGACCCCTCTGCAACTCGTGGTGAGAACACAGCTGAGAACCCTGCAACCCATGGAGGGCAATGGCAGGACTGAGAGCCACCAGCAGCTCCGTGTGAGTGCACCTGGACAGGTGAGAGACTGTGTGAGGAGGCAGCCATGGCACAGGCTGTGCTGGAGAGCCTGTGGGCCACAGAGCAGCCCCACACGAGAGGCAGAGAGGAGCTGCAGCCCTTGGGACAAACAGACATTGGAACTGCTCGTGCAGGGCTGCCAGGTGTGTGAGGTACCCCGCGGGGTTACAAGGAGGACTGGTGCGGAGCCCGCCTGCCCTGAGGAGAGACAAACGGCAGAAGCCATCAGAAATAGACTGACTGAAACCCCCATTCCTTGCCCACCTGAGCCGTTCAGGGAAGGAGGAGGTAAAAACACTGGGATGAGGGCTTGGAGCCTGGGAAGATGGAAGGGGTGGAGAGCAAGTGGTCTTAAAGGGCTAGTCGGACTCTTCATCGTTGTACCACTCTGTGTTGTTTTGTGTGGGTTATGTTTTGGGGTTTATGGTTATGCTTTAGTTGGTGTTGGATTAAATTATTTCCTGTTTTCTTCCCCAAGCCCAGTAGCCTGGTCTGTTTTGTCCTGGACCATTAGCGGCAATTAAGCTCTCCCTGCCTTTTGGCAATTCTCAGGTCTTTGGTACTTGAGGCTAATCGTGGTCTTTTGTTCCCTGATGGGCCAAAACCACGACAGAATCAAATCCATGAAATAAGTTCACAAATTGTCTGACACAACACTCTCCAGCTCCCCAACAAGTCACCTCCCTTTGTGCCCTACAAGCTGTTTTTTGGCCTGCACCATTGCACAGCCTCAGCAAGAGAGCACCTTTCTCTAGGCAAACACTCTGCTTGGTGGTCAGTATGCTATAACAAGAATAAGGATTAAATCATGTAAGGCAGAAGCAGTGCTGAATTCAAGTGTTCTGCTTCCTGGGGATGTGTTTAATAACCAGGCTCTAGTACAGGCATGCATACAAATACATTCCCTTTCCCTGTGAGAAGGGCAAAGCTCACAAAGAAAAGTGTGAGCTTTTCCTCATTCCTCTACCATCGCACTTTCATAGAAGTCATCCCTAGACTCTTTGAAAGGCTATCCACAGCAGACACAGTGCTAAGGGTAGGACACTCAACACTCTAGGCTAACTAACTGGTGGTGTTTCAAACCTTGCTTCTACTCCAAAGTCAGACAGTGGACAAACCAGCCTGGAGCTGACAAGAACCATGGTCACCATGGCTTACATTCACAGCAAGCTATAACACACCCTGCCTTTCATTCAAGACTCAAGGCACCCCCAATAAAAAGCCACAAATACCTTTAAAAAAAAACAACAACAACAAAAAAAAAAAAACCACCAAACTTTCTAGGATGCAATCCTGTACATGATCCCCTTAAAATCCATTCCAGAAGCTCCCACCACTAAATTGAGTGGCAGCACTGACAAAAAAAAAACCCAGCAAGAGCTTCCCCTAGAAACACATTCTACGTAGCTGCAAGATGAAATGCTGTGAAAGGTGCTTTCGTGAAGTATGCAACAATCTTGCAGCAGACTATAGTGACCTCCAGTATGGGCACTGTCAGCTCAACATCTCCCACAAAGCCTGCTATCAGTATCGAGATCTCTCAGCAAGCAGGGACATCTGGTGAGGGCAACAGGGTTTCACAAAAGGACCAAACACACTTTAATTTTCAAATAAAGTACTAATTGGGATACTGAAATGATTTCTGAGAGCAGGGATAAACTCACAGTACAGGACAGCAGAATCGTTATACAGTTGATGACTGTATAAAAGTGTTTGTAGAAGCAAGTAATGAATTTCCTCATGAAGTTCATTCAACAAGGGGAGATGCAAGGTTCTGCAAATGGATCAGGGCAATTCCAAGCATAAAAACAGGAACGGGGAAAATAGATAGAGAGCAGCTGTAAGGAGGACTTGAGGATGCTGGTGAATGGAAAACTGAATATGACCCAGCAACGTGTGTTTGCAGCCCAGGAAGCCAACTGTAACTTGGGCTGCATCAAAAGAATGGTGGCCAGCAGGTCAAGGGACAAGATTTTCCCACTCTACTCTGCTCTTGTGAGACCCCACCTTCAGTAATGCATTCAGCTCTGGGGACTCTAAACGTTAAGAAAGTCATGGACCTGTGCAGTGAGCCCAGAGTAGGGCCACAAGATGATCAGAGGGCTTCACCTCTCCTGCGAAGGCAGGCTGAGAGAGTTGAGGTTGTTCAGCCTGGAGAAGAGCAGGCTCTGATCAGACCTTAGACCAGCCTTTCCAACATTTAAACAAAGCTGTAGAGAGACTTTTTACAAGGGCAGGTAGTGACAGGACAAGGGGTAAGGGCTTTAAACTGAAAGGGGGTAGATTTAGGTTAGATACAAGGAAGAAATTCTTCCCTGTGAGGGTGGCAAGACAGTGGCACAAGTTGCCCAGACAGCCTGCAGATGCCTCATCCCTGGAAGTGTTCAAGGTTGGATGGGGCTTTGAGCAACCTGGTCTAGTGGAAGGTGTCCCTACCCACAGCAGGGGGTTGGAACTAGATGATCTTTAAAGTCCTTCCCAATCTAAACATGATTCCATGTTTCACGGCAAAACCAGAACTGCTACAATACTTGGCATGGTGAAAGATTGTTTCACATGGCCAAACCATGTTTGTAGAATATGCTGAAGCTGTACCTTGGTCTTGCGGCATCCCAGTACAAACTTTGTCATCATTAATAGTAACAGAAGATAGCATAGGGGCAGACATTCAAGCAGGAATCCATAAAAAACATTAATAAAATTACTAGATTTCACAAGAGAAAAGTGTTAATGGAAGATCACAGTTCATGAGCTTGTACTCTAAACAGAACCCGATGTTGTAACTGCTATCTTCCCTTGCCATGGGTGCTTTGAAGCCAGATACGAAGGATCAGATAGGCAGAAGGGTTGTGGGAGAAGGGTCTACGGGAAATAGAGAAAAAAATCATAAACCATTTCTGGCTCCTATTTTCAAAGCACCTGCCATTTTCTGAACTACAGTCAACAACAGACCAAGTGCAGGTCCTAGTCTTTGTTGTTATCGTCCATTTTTAAAAATGAACAAAAAAACTCCACTCTCTAAAACCAATGCATTCAAAATGCTCCTCTAGCAAGTGATGGATTGAACAGGTTGCCTCATAGTGTTTCCTGGCAGGCAAGGATTTGCTTTCTCTTTTATGTCAATTAAGCGGAGGCAACAAAGGTTAAAGAGCACTCGATGCCGTGTACAGCAGTGAGACAGACTATCTCTGCCTCTAAGAGAGGCCAGAAAACATCTGCTACAGTGAAACATAAATCCATTGCAGCTAAATGTATTTGCCATTTGGAGAGAGAAAACAAAAAATAAAAACCAAAAAAATAATACTACCAACCACATTTAATCTCGCTAATGAATTTGTAGGATACGTTTTTCCAGTATATAAAATTGTTGGCAGAAGATCACTTTTTTTTAGACTTTTTTTGTATATAATTAGAAAAATAACTCCATGGATAGTCATCAAAATTATTTTAGAGCTACAGATGTATAATCTCTGCCCACAAACCTTGTCTTATCTGTGTACGTCACACGGATACGGGGATGCTACCAATTTACAACAATACATCCCTCACAGAAAAAGTTTAAAGCATTGAAGTATAACCAGCTAATTACTTTCTTCGAACTGAGGTCAAAAATCAGTAGAACTCAGCTGCCATTAGAAAATATTTCAAACCAAGCAGACTTCAAAATCTTCTGAACAGTCTCAAGGCTGGTAACAAGGAAGTCAGACTTTGTAGGGGAGACCAGACTAAGTTCTCCCTCTGCTCCCACCACACTGGGGTCTTTAAAATTTGGTGTCAAAAGGCACAGTATTTTCTTCAAGGCTTAAGTAACACTATAGAAGAATCTGGAAACTCGAACTAAAACTAGAGGTATTTATCTGATAGTAATCTTACTTGAGCCTTCAGCACAGCATTCTCTGTTTATAGGGACATGAATATAAGGGACCAATGTTGCTTCTCTACAAACCATCATATATTTTAATAATTCAAGCATGCACTGCATGCTAGTACTAATTGACTGCACTCACAAAAGGCTTCCAGAAAAGATAAGTATGCTGAAGACAGTGAAGCTGTAAAGTTGCAGGTGTTCTTTGAAGGTATTTTACATAGCATTTGCCATACTGAAAAAAAACCCAAAACCTTAAAGTTTCAGTAAAATTGCCTTTAATGTGTGCATACAGTCTACTTCAGTTTCGCACAGTGGCATAGTTCTCTCTCTGATAGTAACTGGGAGTACAAGCTAGTTCAAACTGTGTAGTGGTATTTTTTTCAAGGATTTACAGCAAGATGTACAAAAACATCACAAAACTGTCAATGTTAAAAAAAAAAGAATTAAACATTTGAGGACAAATAAACCATGAAAAACATGACAGCTCTGTTTGCATCATTAAAAACATCAAAGCTACAGACAGGTAAAATTCTTGATCCATCCTCTAAAGAGTCATAGAACAGTTGCAGTTGGAAAGGACCTCTGAAGATCACCCAGTCCATCCAAGTCCCCTGCCCAGAGCAGGGTCACCCAAAAGCAGGTCACCCGAGACCATGGTTTGTCAGGTTTTGAGCATCTCCAAAGACAGAGATTTCAGAATCTCTCTGAGTAAATCTGTGCCAGTGTTTGATCACTCTCAGCACAATTTTTTAAAATGTGTTTTTTATTTCACACAAAATGTCCTGTTTCAGTCTGTGTCCATTGCCTCTTGTAATTGCCTCTTGTAATGGGCACCCCTGAGAAGAACTCTGCTCTTTTTTTCTTTACACCCTCTCATCAGGTATTTATATACACTAGTAAGATCCCATGAGCCTTTTTCTTCTCAAGGCTGAACTATCATAGCTCTTTCAGCTTCTTCTTGAGACAGATGCTCCAAGCCCTTAACAGACTTTGTAACCCTAGGCAGATCTAGTCCAATATGCCCTTGGCTCTCCTCTTCTGGAAAGACCAGTACTGGACACAGCATTCCAGGCATGTTTCCCCATAGCTGGCCAGAGAAAGATCAGCTGCTAGCAATGCTTCTCCTAATGCATCCCAGGATACTGTTGTCCTTCTTTGCCACGAGGGAGCACTTCTGGCTCATGGTCAATTTGTCTACCCAGGTGCTTTTTCTGGAAAACTGCTTTCCAGATGGTTGGCACCCTGCCTGAACTGAAGAATAAGGTTATTCCTCCCCAAGTGCATGCAGGGCTTTGGGACTTCTTACTAAGCTTCATGAGATTACTCTCTTCCCATTTCTCCAGCCTGTGAATGTTCCTCTGAATGGCAGCACAAACATCTTTCTTATCAACCACCTCCAAGCAGATCCCTGAATGTGCCATATTTTGTTTCCTGAAGTCCAGCGTTGTGATGCTTTTTGCCCTGTTCCCTCCTCTCAGCATCCTGAACACAATCTCATTGTCACTACAGCCACTGCAGCGCTGACCTTCAAAAGTCAACCTGTCCTTCCTTGCTTGTAAGTGTTGATGTCAAGCACAGCATCTCTACCCATTGACCCCTTGATCACCTGTGTTAGAAAGTCAACAACGCACTCCAGAAAACTCCTGGATTGCTTATGTCCCACTGTGTTGCCCTTGCAGGAGAAGTCAGAGTGGTTCACTACCCCCATGAGGACCTGGGCCTCTGAATGTGAGGCTTCTTCCAGTTATCTGAAGATGGCATCGTCTTCCTGATCAAGCAGTCTACAGCAGACATCCAAAACAATGTCACTCACTAATTCTAACTTGCTCTGAGCTGGCTAATTATTGATCCCAGGAAAAGCTTCACATATCCCTCCTGTTCTCCTCATGGGAAGGGCAACTCCCTATCTTTGCCTTCCTGGCCTGTCCTCCTTGAAGAGCCTGCATCCATTCATTGCAGCGCTTGTCATGTCAGACATACCATCACATCTCTGTGATCCCAATGAGACCTAGAATTTGAAAAAAGCGAAATAAAGCTTCTAGATGTTTACATCTTACAAAGGGATGATTAGAACCCATAAAGACAAATTTAAAGACAGGTATAGTATGATATCATCTGTTTTCTCAGCAGATTACCAGCCATGATCCAAGCAAGTGTCTTTCAGGCTCATGGTTGTATAATGGGAGAAACTATGGTAGAACACTGAAATTTAGACTCAAAGGGAGTTTCTTCCCTCAGATAAAAAAGGTGTGGTATGGGAAGAACAGAGGGATTTTTTCCTTAAGAGCTTTCACAAGATTCTGGTAATGTAACAGCACCCTGGATTTCAACACCATACATAACAAAGAGACACAGATACTGCCTAAGCCAAATGCCAAGCAACAGCACACCATTAGCTTCTCTGACACAGAAATCGGGGCATTGGAGGAAGCCAAGGTTTAACCATGTCTCTCGGGAAAGGGGTCTCATAAATCAAAGAAGCTTAAGCATGTAACACCAAGAAGAAAAATTACAGGTGACAGATGCAGTCTGTAAGCTCAGAGAAGTGAAATGAGTCAGAGTTGCATTAGGTTTATAAACACTGCATAAAAATCATTCCCAAAAGAAGAAAGAGTCCAGCAGCCTCTGAAGCTAAACTAAGTGCATACATAAAATGTTGAACTTTTTTTTTGCCACGGAGCTTTCACATAAGCAACATCTGCAAAACATCTAATGGTAGATGTGCCCTTTATACTTTAAGCAAAACAACTTATCACAGCCACAAGTACCTAACACCAGCAAGACAAAACAGCGGCAAACAAGAGTTACAAGCTACTTCCACCACCCACCAATGCGAAGAATTCTAGTGATTTCATAAACAAGCCAAAATATAATACTGCATTGAAAGTTCCATAAGATATTTCTGGGGTTTTTACCAGTGGAAAACAAAAAAACACACAGAGATCCAGTTTTGTACTGCAAATTCCATGCACACAGAAATGAAGTTGAAAGACTGAATTGGCCCTTAAATTCTAATACACAGGAGCAGGAGACAACATTTCATCAACTACAGAATGATCTACAGAACTGAAAGCATTTTATTTTTATCTGATGCTTTTCATTAGAGAAGCTATTGAAACGCATCATGCAGAATGTGTTATTTTCTTTTATCAAAGCAATTTGCCAGAAAGCCTGCTCTTTGGTGAAGTGTAGTTTTTGACGTGTGGCAAATGATACACTACACATTATAGCTTGGGCAGAAAAAAGTCTTCAAGTTTTCACTCCCAAGGAAAATATAAACAAGGTTTAGAAAAAAATACATTTTTAATTCTCTTTATGCACACTGGTGTCCATATACTGTGTTGTTTTCCAATCAAATCAAACACACTAAATATTCAACAGAAGGCACTTAGGATCCAACACAGGAGGAATTATTTCGTCAAGTGAGGAGCCACACTCTACTACTGGCCCTGCACAAAGCCATGCCTTTTGAGACTGAAGGGTGCAGCCCTTTAATTTGTCTTGTAAAAGTGGTGAGAAGCATGCTGACAGCTAGAAATTGCTGTTCTGTGGGAAAACAGCCACGTCTGCCAAGACAGGCTAGAGAGACCTCAATATTGTGGAAAACCACCAACAGCTTAATAGTACACAGCCTGCTTCTCCAGCGTCTCCCACCAGGCTGGCTCATCCTGCAGGAAGGGCAAAAGCAGAAGAAGGAAACCTGGGCAGCAGCAGAAAGGAAGGGGAAAGAGCAGATTGCAAAGAAAAAGGGGGGGAAAAAGTGCTTGCAAGGGCAGTTGAGAATCCAGCAAGGAAGAGGCAGGAGAGGATGCAAAGAGTCAGAAACACAAGGCAGAGCTGTTTAGGTTGGAGGAAGTAAGCAAGATCCTGGGACATCAAGGACAAGGGAGGACGGGAAAGTACGAGCAGACAGGGAAAGAAGTCTGAGACAGGAGTAGTAAGGACAGAGAAAGGTCGCCCTCAACATTAAGCACAAGTTCTTCATCATGTAACTGGGAAAGTGAGGGAAGAAGGGATCCAGCAGAGCAATCAAGAAGACCTGGGGAAAGAGTCGGTGTTCCGACATGGGAAACCAGAAAAATCCCTGTGCAGTAGCAGAAGGATATAAAAAAGAAATTAAGTTGCTGTACAAATACAAACATAGTGTCAATTAATTACTTGTATTCCTGAGGGGCTGAAAAGTATAGCTTAGGAAAAAACCTTATTTGTAGGGAAAAGGAGTCAGAGAAATTGAATTCTCTTCCTGGTCCACATATGACTTAATGCATAAGGGAGAAAACAAGAGGAGTGGGACACTGGAAATAATGGGGAAAAAGCTTCTTGGACATTTATTTTTTTCATGTTTTCTAGATGAACCCTTCCTTACCACTCTCCCCTTAGAAAGAAGTGAAGAATTCTACCATAGGGTTTGGTCAGCCAACTCAGCTAAAAGAAAATCAACAAAGTAATTCTCCCAAAGTAAATCATGCGTATTTGCTGTTTTTCCTCTCCCCAGATACTTGACTCTCACAATGTACAGAACAGCAACATTGCTGGGTCCATCTGCTAGTCCTTTTCTGTCAACACACTACTGCAATTCTTCAGGTTGTCTTCTGTCTTTGGAGGGGATTTTTGTGCATGCTCATTCTGTTGTGTTTTTGCTGTGCTCTGCTGTTCTCCAGTAATACAAGTTTTATGTTTGCTAGCAAAAAAGACTGCAGATTAGCAAAGCCTAAGACTACCTCTGTATCTCAAAACTGAGGTTTTACAGTGTATTAGAGTGTATTCTTTTACTGGTCTATTGGAACAAATCAACCAAAGAACACCTTTTCTTGCAACTTAACAGAAAAGGAGTCAGGGAGAAATGGGTGAGAAAGGGGAAGCACGTGCATCCAACACAAGTTGCTCGGTCAACTTGAGAGAAACGCGGCAAGCCCATGTATTCCAGCATGCCACTCGCTGACATTTATCTGCCTTAGAAAGCTTTACACTTGAAGGGATAAAAAAACCCCTCTGCAAGTAGAAGGCAAGCAGAAGTCTAGAGATTAAGTCATCATCACTATCTCAGACTTGCTGCATGGCAAAGCTGGGAAAAGAACCCATCAGTGTCTACTTGGTTTCTGAGAAGTATTACAAGACCTCCTGTGTGCTGTAACAGCCATTTCAGACCACACCTGCCCACACTGGGAAGATGAAGGCTGAACTACCAGTGTGTATAAAGAAGAGCAAGGCAGCAGAACTGGAGCTTTCCTCATCCATCCACCTACGACAATTTCTGCTGCAAGTTAAGGGTCTACAGGGTGATTCTCCACTACTTCAAGGTGAGCATTTATAACAGCAATTTCCTAAGGAGGATTCCAACCACGTCAGTGACGCCTTATCTGTCTTATGGGACACATTATGTCATCAGCACAGCCCACAAATCACCGGGAAAAGGCGCAGATCACAGTGAACTTCAGGACTTCATTAGCACAGGAAAACATCTAACTACACAGCCACTGAGAGTTAAACGAGTCTCTTGACTTGCTTAAGCCTGAAGCGAGTGAAAAACCAGTTTGATTTTGTGTCGCTACCTTTACACACATATACAAGAAACTTAATGGAGGTGAGACTAATATAATGCATTACACTAGATTAAGGGCATAGCGACCACTAAGATCTGTGCTGACCTAACAGTTTGTTAATTATATACCCTAATGATTTCCCTTGTGCTTCCTCTGCAAGAGGTACGGTGTCCTCCAGATTCTTATTACCAATTCTGCATCTCTACTTTGCATTGACATTACCCTTTTAATACAAAGGGCAATGAACAGTGTACCCTGTAGCTAACTTCCACAGAGACCTTCCACTGTTCTCCTGAACCACATTCCTACAGGAGAACTTTTAAAACTATTTGTTGGTAGAAATGTTAATCAGGGCTCTTCCCACCCATTTCCAACTTCAACACATTAGTTTCACAGCCAGGATTGCGGCTATATTTTTGTACCCGAGTAACACTTATCTGAGATGATGGCCCTATATATTCCATTAAGAACTGACAAGAAAAGCTCCTAGATCCGTGCAGGAAGCCCTAATAAAAATGCCTTCCTGCATTGCTGACAAGGCACAAAGTACTAAGGACGGATACTACAAGTATGTTTCTGTGGTTGTATTTCGTTAGATTCCTCCTAGTCCAGCTAAAAACCCACAAACATATTCCTACAGTATATTTAGGCACTCCTGTAATTTGACCCACGCACACTAAAAAAAAATCTTCTAACTTTTGCTTGATTCCACTCCAATGCCAAGGAGCCTGAGTTGCTTTCTTTTGTTTATATAGACTCTAAGCTACTTTCCACAGGCAGGGGACTTAACATGTACTCACATGTACATAATAGGAAGATAGGGTCTGTTTAGCCATCATGGGCCAAAAAAGGCTATTTCATATATTATACTTCAAGGAAGAGGAGAAACAACAATTTGTGGCGCTCTCTTTACAGAAATAGATACCACATAAATACCACGAAGAGACATCATCATTTACAATTGTACACAGCAACCAGTTGTAGCATATTTATTATTTAAAGACACACAACAGCCAGACGTAGGTCTCAATGGGATTTCAGTCACCAGTACATTCAAAACCCCAGCGCTGAGCAGCGAACAAGCCTGAAAGACAACACTGAGGAGAAAAATCCAGCACAAAAAGAGTCTAATCTCTGCACAAAGTCAGTAGAAACTACTAGAAGTAAAAATAGCACCCACATGTAAACTAGTTTTGCTCTACTTCAGAAGAATAAAGAGCTCAGTCACAAAAAGATGCAGACCTGCACCTAGGTTTTTCAGAAATAAGCCAAATGTAATATGTCGGTTCAGCTGAACATCTTTACTACTGTCTACAGCAAAACTTCTCCAGCATGATTACTCTTACTACCCAGAGTGAAAAAAAAAAAAAAAACAGTTTATGTGAGGGGAACTGAGTTTAAAATAAGAAAAGTGAGACTGTTTAAAGTTTTGGTATGAACAGACTAACTTTGATTCAGGTGGAAACAAAGGTGCTTTTGAATTTTATTTTTTTTTTAGCTAGTGGGTTCCTTTTCTCGGATTCCAAGTTAGTGAGCGTTCAGATACTTTTGAAGTGCAGCTTCCAGGTAACACTTCCCCTCCAGTTTCAAACTCTACCAACCACAACTCAAGAAAGGCTTCTGAGGTGTCCAGAGTTTAAAGAGGAAGCAGCACTGAAAAAACGCCCTTGGTACGTGAAGTGAAAAGTAGAGCACGCCTCCCACTCGCTCTGTATCCGTGGAGCTGAAGTGTGCCTTGCTGGAATCGCTCCGGTGGAGTTCCTTCCTCTAGCAAAATCAGCGGGTGCCAGGCGGCGAGTCACGCTGGCGAGAACCGCCTCGACGTCTCAAAATCACGTTGAATCGCAAGTGAATTCACCTCTGACAATACTACCAAAAAAAAAAGCATTAGGCACAAAAATCCGTCGAGATGTTTCACGCAAGAAACGTGCAAAAACACTGACAACTGTGCCGGGATTACACCGACAAAAAGAAAATTCTTATTCACGTCTCACGTTTTGCATGAGGAAGTTTCCAGGAGTGGAAGGCTGAAACGGGAATACTGGTAACTGCTAGAGGGGTTTGTTTTTCCCACGTACAGAGCAGATCGCATCCATCGACGGAGGGGGGAAAAAAGGGGGAGGGCTTAATACCCTCCACCGTCTCGCAATTCCGATGACGTGAGTGTTACTCACAACATATTCGCATCTTGCGACTCCGGCCCTCGCCCCTGCTGCCCTCCCGCCCGCACTCTTCCTCCCGCCAGACGCCAGTCTCCGAGGTTTGGCTTGTGAAAGCTCCTTAACCACGCAACTACGGCGAAACGTTAAGCGCGAACCCGCCGCTCCGGCTCTTCTTCTGTGCCGGCGGTACCAACACAGCCGCCCCGCACCGCGCGTCCGACAGCCCGCACCGCCGCCTCGGGGCGGCCGCGCCGGCGCCTCCTCCCGCCGTGCCGGGCTGTGCCGGGCTGTGCCGTGCCGGGCTATGCTGGGCTGTGCCGTGCCGGGCCGTGGCGGGCTGTGCCGTGCCGGGCTATGCTGTGCCGCGCCGCGCACCTGCCAGGGCCGCTCGCCTGCGCCCCCGCCCCTGCTCACCTTGGGCAGCTCGCGGAGCTGGTTGGCGTCCAGCAGCAGCTCCTCCAGGCTGCGGCTGTAGCGGTAGATCTCCTCGGGCACGGCGGCCAGCGAGCAGTGCCGCTTGTCGATGGACTCCACATGGCGGTTGCACCGCCACAGGGGGATGCAGTGGAACATCGCCCCGCCGCTCGCCGCCGCTCACCGCCGCCTCCTCCCCGCCGGCCGCGGGAGCCGCCGCCCCCTTCGCCGCCGCGCACCGCGGGTCCCGGCGGATGCAACCCGCATCCAGCGCGCCGCTGCCGGCGGCGGAGAAGCGGCCCCGGGAGAACAATGGGCGGGAGCCGGAGCGGGGCAAGGGGCCGCCCCACTACTGCTCCTCGGCGGGCCGCTGCCCTGGCCGCTGGGGCATCGCGGGCCGCCGGGTGCAGCGCTGCCGCCGCCGCCGGCCGCCGCGCCTGATGACCCGGAACACGGGCGGCCTCCCCCCTCTCCTCCTCCCCCGTCCCGGCTGACATCAGCGGGGCCGGGCCCCGCCGCCCCGCCCCGGGCCCGGACCCGGCCCGCCCGGGGAGGCGGTAGCCAGCCGCGGGGCTGCCCCCGCACCGCCGCGCCGCGCCGCGGGGCAGCCGGGGACGGCCTCGACACAACTTTCTGCCGAGGAGGAACCCGCGCCGGCACAGTTTTCTCCGGCCGCGCGCGTAGAGCCCTGCCCGGGGGGGAAGGGGGGCGACGAGCGGCAGGGGCTCTGCGTCCCGGCCGCGGCACTCGGGCACCGCACCGCACCGCACCGCCCCGCGCTCGCCCCGCGGCTCCCGGGCTCCCGCCGCGGGCGGGATTTGCTGTCGCTGCGGGCGGCGGCTCGGGACGGCGGGGTCTGCTCTGGGTCAGGCGGCGTAACGCGGTTTGAAATGACTGGGAATGCCGGGAGCGCGCCCGAGCCGCTGGTTTCACCTACTTCAGACATGCCGTTCCTTAACTGAGATGCTCACAAAACATCACCGAGCGCACGCTGCACTGACGCGCTCTTCTCAATCGCTGGAGCACAACGCGCTCTGGAAAGTAACAGAATAAGATGTAAGGAACGCTGTTTAAGTACCGTGGCCATTGCTGAGGTTCTCCCTCTCAAACTACATTGCCGTGGCATTAAAAAACAACCAACATCAACAACAATTACACTATCCTCAAGGCTCTCCAAAGTAAGGTGTTTCAAATCCACTTTCAAAAGAGCTGTTTGTAAGGTCAGCGGGGTTAGCGAAGGCAAACACACCGGCAGCCCTTTCTGCCTGTGCCTGGCGGCTCTAGCCTCCTGCAGCCCCACTCCTCATCCCTCTGCGAGAGGGACGACCTGCTGAGCTTCAACGACATCACACGGCCTCGGAGTCTCTCCTCTCCTTGGTTGCATAATAACAATTTTGTAATATACACAGTGACAAAAAAACACTTCTGAAAACAGGCACTGAACATCAGAGCTGCTCTGGAAATGCTGGGGGTGGGTACAGGAACAGGGGAAATGGGGAAGTTTCTTTGTAGTCGTCTCTGTTCTTCAATCCCTGCCCAGTAATGACAGTACTTAGTCTTGGAAAAGCTGTGATGTGTTTATTGGTTCTTTCTTTAAATCAGATGATAAATCTTGCAAGCTACACTTGTTTAATTTCTGTGGGAATCACTGTGATTTGCCTAACTTTTAGTTTTAAAAGGGACATTTTAGGAGTTTGTGTACGGTTACTCTTGGCTGACCTACAAAACTAGAAACTTTGAAAATGTTGCCATTTGTTTGTAAGTACCTTAAAAAAAATTAGTCAGAACCATCAGTTTCTTTCCATGATGAATGTATCCACTAATTATATTTTCTTTAAAAAAAATGTGTGTAACCTCTCAGTGTGTCTAAACAAAGCCTGTAAAGAAATCTGCTAGCCCGCAGGGAAAGAACTTTAAATATTGCTGACCTGATGGCAACTGAACTGAAGTGGTTTTTCAGAAAGCCACAGGAAACAATCTGACTTTCTGGCCATGTCATGATTAGAAAATGTGTGTTGGAGGGAAAGTGTCAGCATTTCACCTCAGAGGACCCATAACTGGGTTTTCCAACATAATTTTCATCCACTACAAGGACATGCAAAAAAAAAAAAAAAAAGAAAACAAAACCAACTTGGAGAGCTGTGATTGATCTTTTCAGCCTGCACTTATAAAGAAGATTATTACCTAATGGTGTTCTGAGGAGGAGTTGGAACCGGTGTTTTCAATATATCTACAGTATTTCGAGGCAAAGACTTCCTCATCTGCTGCAGTACCCACGCAGGGAGCATTCACAAATGTGTTGACGTGTGCTTAGAAATGGGGCGGACACGTACACACGGGCACTCTCAGGCCTTCCCAACCCCGAGGCAGGAGATTAGATAACTATAAGACAAGAGAAAATCAAACAAACCTGTTGCACACCAGCACAAAAGGTGGAGAATGCTGAAGGCTGGCCAGCAGACCTTGGAGGTGGAGATTAAGAGGACTATGTCCATCATGCTTGGTGGGTCCCAGCTGACCACTGCCAGCACATTTCTTCCAGTTGCTGGTGAGGCAGCTCCCCAAGGACAAGCAGAGGGGCCAGGTTCAGAAAATCAAGCTCCAGCCCAAGCTCTGACACAGGAGGTCTTGAACACAAGGAACATGGTGCCCTCATCAGAGACCAACCAAGAGCTGTTACCAGGATAGCCTTGCCTAAATTCAGTGATCATTACAGCTCCTTGGTACCTTTGTTCTTAGGGAACTCTCTGGAGAAGCAGGATGGCAGGGGAGCCAAGCAGCAGGGCATGTGAACAAGGGCAGTTGACTGCCCCCAGCATACACAGGACATGCAGTCATCTGTGGGAGGGACTACATCGTAGGGATGGATGACATCAAAGCATTTGGAATTGAAGAGCAATGTGACTTGCTTAACTGCCAAATGGAAGGTTGAATGAGTTGACTCCTGAGCTCCAGCTCTGAAGAATGGGCTTGCGAATGGCACTCAGGACCTCCTGTGCGGCTTCTGCTCAGCTGGAAGCATTCACATTGTCTCACAGCTGAGTCTGAGACCAGGCAAGAGCTCCAGCGGTGGCCTCTGTGGGAGGGATTTCACAACAGCTCCTGGTGCTCTCTCTCACTGCCTTCCGTGTCTTTGGCAGAAATAGCCAGCACGTCCTCTAGAGAGAGAGGACTTCAGATCCCAGCACGCTGATCTGTCTCAGAGGCTTGTAAACAGTTTCAGCCTGTCTTGCATGACACAGACATGAAGTTTGGCATGAGCTGTCACTTCAGCAGATGCTGTCATGTGTGCCATGACTAGGTCTCACTGTGACAAGTCTAGACAGTAACAGGAGGGCGACAGTGACTGCTGGGTGAGTCTGTGTACTTTAATGAAGGATTAGGCAAACTATTGGCATGTTTCTCATGAGTGTCAGGGAGTCGAGGAGACAGAGTGATGGCAAAAGAGCTTAATATTTATTTATGAGATCTGCTTTCACCAGCGGATATTCAATATAAGGATAAAGATCTTCTTTCTCTTCTCTGTGATGGATAGCTACTGTCATAAGCTCTTTCATAAAATCCTTGGGGGCTTGGGACATCAAATCAGTGCTAGTGGCCCTGGTCCACTGCACACCTGAAGATACAGACTGAGGCGATGGTATGCAAATAGACATCAAGAAGGCTTTGTATTGTGACAGAATAGAGGATCTAGAAGCTGTAACCAGGTCCTCAGGAGAAGTTGTGAGCAAGAATAAGAGGATAGCAAAGTGCCAGAGTTCATACTAACACATACCTGACAACTTTTTTACTTGAGGCAATCGTGTTCCCCCCAGGGCAGGAAAAGTATTACCTGCTCTCATAGCAGTGGTCCTGCTGCATTACACATTTCCAAGGCAAGCCAAGGTGTGGCTCACGTGCAGAAGGAATGCAGGTCTGTTGCTCTCCCAGTTCTGCAAGGGATTACCCGGCTCCAAACTGCCATTTGATAATCATTTGGCCTGGTTTACCTTGGGGTGGGGTTTTTTTGAGCTTTGTTATCTAAATCTTTCCTCTTCTGAAACTCTTTTATTCTCTTTAAACTACTTTTAGAAGGATTTAATCACTTTTATACGTTGGTTGAATTTTAGTTACTTGGGACAACTCAATGTTATTTTTAAGACCCTCCCAGCAATGCTAGGAGACTTCAAGCTGTATGAAATCAGTAAGCATGGTGATGTCACTATCTCTTTTATCTTTCAGAGCAATGAAGGAGTGTGGGGAGCAGCTTCGTGCTTCTTTCCTGGCAGGCCACTTTCTGTAGCCTCAGGTAGACAAGGTCAGACTCTGCTCCAGAGAGGAACAGATGAAGTGGGCTCTCACCATTATATCAGAGTTCATGCTTCTTTCTGCCATTTGCACTGATTGAAAAACCCACATCGGGTTTTGTGGCAGTGGCTCTTGCCCCCGTTAAACAGTGTTAATGTGTGTGTAAACAAAGGTTACAGCACACACACAGCAGGAGAAGAGCAAGCCCTCCTGCACAGGATTGCCAGCAGGGACTTGTTGCCTGCAAGTGATTACCCTGCTGAACAAGTCTGTGCTTCCAGGGCTCTCTCTTGGGAATGGCAGCAGAGGTACCACTTACCCATACAGTCACATCAGGCTTGAAATTTGGGAGGTGGGTCACGACCGAAGAATTAATGGCTTGTAGTCTACCAAACAGTTATTTTTCAATCACTTACCAGTCAAGCCTGAGTACATAGCCAAGAACTTCCATGCTGAAAATCTTTTTTTTTTTCTTTCTAGATATACCATCATCCTGTGTGCTCCTGAACAACAACAACAAAAAATAGGTTTATTAGGCTTTCAAGGAATTCAGACAATGAAATATAAAATATAGATAAGGCTGGGCTGGGTCTCAGGAGTATTCCTGGAAGTTATTGTTTGAAAGAAGCAGCAAGAGCAAGGTCACACTGCAGCTCTCCCTCTTCAACACAGCTCAGACACAATTGCTTTCTAGCTTGTCAAAAGTCTATTCAATCAAACACCACCAAGTTTTAACCTGAGGTTCTTATAAGAAGCCCTAAAGCAAGGATATCCATGGGTTTGGGTGAGTGCAGAGGAGGCCAGTGCTGTCACAAAGAAAGCAGTAATACTTTGAATAATCAGCTTTACTTAACAGTAAAGTACATTGTGGGGTAAAGACAAAAAGGAGGAGAATTGACAGAAATAGATTTTGCATCAGTATAGTTTAAGCTCAGAGTTAAAACCTCAAATTAACACTAAGAAAAATACAATAAATAATAAAAATAAAGCAGGCTAAGTTCCTGGAGCTTCTTCTGTGTTTGGGACTTCTTCCCTCCCCAGGTCAGATTTCCTGAGCCTCATTAGAGAAAAAGAGATGCAGCTACAGAGCACAGAGAAGCCAGGGCAAAACAAGAAGTGTACAGAGAGAAACACAAGTACTACCTACAGAAAATAGGTCCGGATTTGGGGATAATAATCTAACCAGCACTTGATTGCTGCTGGAAGAGTAGTTACTCCCCCCTTCTGAACAGATTAAATGGGAACACTACTGAATCCACAGCAACCGTACTACAGCCTGCAGAGCTGCTGAGAGCCAGCCCTGCCAGGGCACAGAGTTAATTAGCATTGACACATTTCTCTTTTCTCAGTTTTGTGCTGGATGAGGACCCCAGTCACATTTACTCTTCAGTTTCTACTTAAATTGTTTAGAAGGGGGCTTTAAAAGCAGCAGGTAGATGTGACTATAAAGGGCTCCCATACTGATTACAGAGCTACAAATGCAGTTGCAAATTATGGCTACATCATCACAAGCACCACACAGACCAACTTTCTGTGTGTCTAAAATAACTGATACAGAATAATATTAAAGGATTGTCAGTATAAAGGCACATCCATCCATGCTTAAGCAGCATGGGCACGTGGCAGTACCTTTAACACGTTCACTGTCATTTAACAGCGTTGTAAACTACAATGACTGCAAGCAAAAACTGCAGCATCTCATCTCCACCTCCATCCAAATCGCTCATGATAACGTCAGCTTTTATTTGGACACAATGAGCTGTAATCACATGAGGTATTACTCTGATTTAATACTATTTGCTCCAGTGTGGTTTGTAAGGAGTGGCCAGTAATATGTGGTTGCATTACGTCCAACAGTTTCGTATTTCACACCAGCTTCCAAAGGCTGATATCCCTTGTCTTCTTTGGCCAGAAGAACAAAGCAATGGGTTCTGGCAGGTAAAGAGAAGAGATATTCTAGTGGCTGGGATATTGTTGTTTTTTTTTTTCTTCTTTCTTTTTTTTACACCCTTCCAGTTTCTGGTGTGGCTGCCACAGCTGACAGAGAGATTTTTGAGCCCCAACCCTTGTTTCAGGTTTTTGCTATCTTCAGGTGGTCCAATGCAACCCAGTACAACCTCTCACAACAAATTTTGCTTCTGCAGCCACTGTGAAAAGAACAAGCAGAGACACAAATTCAGGTCTGTGTTTATTTTTTCAAGTCAACATCATGATGTAGCTAAATGCCACTTGACTGTGTGTAGTTTGATGCTCTATTTTCCATGGCCAACAAAGACAACCACGCTGCTGGATCTGGCATGAAATGAAAAGGCAAACAGCAGCACGAGGTAGGTCACCCTGCCAATCAGCCCAGCCTGGGGATTTTGGCATGCATCAAGCTGCACCTTTGTTTCATGCCATTTCATGATCTGAAGGATGAGACTCCCAGCTTCCAGCAGGCTCCGAGCCAGGTGGCCTCCAGCATGGCAAGGGCCAGGAGGAGACACGGTCTCTGTGGTGGAAGTTGGGCTGCTGCAGCATTGTGCCAGTGCAAGGGCAGCCGTGAGGAGCACCACTCTGTGTGTCAAGGACTCATACCAGGAGCACCCTTATGGGCCATCATTTCATGTACTGACTGATGGACATGGAGAATATTTTACTGAGGGGAAGCAGAAACAGTTAGCACTGGGGCTAACATAAACTTGACAACAATGAAGATCACCTTGACTGGCTCCTAAGTTTTTCAAAACCTTTTTAATTTTGGTGGATAGTTCCTAATTTCCTTCTTCCCTTCCTTCTTCCTCTCAGCTGAGCTGGAAGTTTAATGCCCTTGGAATAGTCAAATGGTGTCTTATCTCCAACTACACACACAGACAATGCCACACTTGGAATTCATAAATGCAAGTTTAATGTTGAATCTACTCTCCATTAATTCCCTGTAATAGTTATTTAGTTCATATAATGCATGTTAATGAGCTGTACTTCAATCACTTTTACCACCAAAGACATTTTTTCTTTAAATAATAAAATACCACATCAGAAAAGTCTTCTTGGTCTTCAGGAAAAAGAATGAGGAAATTTTTGACGTTTCTCCTCAGAGCAAGAGGAACTGATGGACTACAAAGGTTGCTTATTTAAGGAATCGGACCCAGGACACAGGAAATCTAACTGGAATTTATTTGGAATGCCAAATGGAAAAATCATAGTAAGCAGTTGCACCAGGCAAAATATTTTTTTTCTGCCTTTAATTGTGTGACAGTAACAATTGGCATTGAAAGCAGACAACTAAATCCAGTGAGGTACCAGGTATGATGTAACCATTCAGTGAGATGCACACCTGGCTTCAGAATTAAATACCTTTCTGAAGAAATTTTATGTTGAGGACTGAAAGGTAAACTAGGGATTTAGGACATACATGCAACAGCTCAACCTTCTAGTTAGGAAAAAATACAGTTGAAGAATAAACAGCTAATGCTAAAAAACCAAATAAAATAGAAAAATAACTGCCTATACTGTTGATAACCAAATGGCAGAGCTTGTGTGTCCAGGTCACAGCATTTATTAACCAGCTACCGAGTTCTGTAAAGCCTGCACCACACTTGTCACAAATGATGGTTTTCAAAATAATTTAGGTCAGGTAAACACTTGTCAAACAGACACAGTGTAGAGAACTGGGGAGTTCACGCAAGCACTTCAGAAGCTCTGCAGGACAACAGAAAGAGTAAATGGAAAGCAAAATGGAGCATGCCTCTGGCATGCCTTTAGCAAGCTCCTGACCGCAAGGAACTTACACCAGCCCAGCAGTTGGACTAGATGATGGCTGTAGGTCCCTGCCAATCGAACTGCTCTATCTTACCCTACCCTATCTTTGGTCTTTTATGAGAAAAGACATTTCACCAGGTACCAATGTGCTCAATTAAGACTTTTGTAATTGAAGAAAGTATTGCACAGGTTTGACTTCTCATGCACCTGAAGTCCCACTGCTTGCCATGGGTTCACTTGGTTTAGGCCACTCAGATCTGTCAGTGCTCTCAGGTTTAGAAGACATACAGATGGGGTTTGTCTCCAGGTGGAAATGCTGCTGAGACATGGGCTCCCCCAAAGAAATGGAGCCCACACAAGGCCCCCTTTCATATTTATTGCTTTTCCCCCAACTTTCCCAACACAGCCATGCTCACCCTATGATGAATGGTTGCCTCTCAGCAGGAAGCACAAGCTGCCCTCCAGTGAAATCTCAGAAGAAATCTGATCCCAGGACACAGGTGTTGGGCCTAATGCAGATCTGTATGGACAATGCAGTTTTTCCTCAGCTCCTTTGTCTCCCTCTTCCTCCCTGTCCATCTCTTACAAGACTCACATGAGATTGCAGTGTTTATTTTCTGGATGCAAGCTCAATGGTACAGTCTGAATAATCTCAGGGGTGCAAGCTGAAAACAGGGAATGGTTAGAGGACACTACAGCTATAAATTATGACAAAAATAAAAGCATCTCACCCTTTCTAGCTCCTGAAGACACACAGAAAACACTGAGTGGGCAGCTTCTCCTCTCACACACAATGCCTAGCTGCTGCAGGTTTCCTATCTTTGTCTGCTCTTCTGCCAAAATCCCCGCCAGACCGAAAACAAAGCCTCTTTCTTTACATTTGGAAACCTCTCCAGGAAGCAGAAGGGCACCTTTTCTCCTTCTGTCATCAGAAGCGATAGGAAAAGCTGATAATCTCCATCATTCACTGGCCCAGTACTTCCTTTTGTAAGATCTAGTTTCTACTTGTTTGCAACTTCCTCAGACTCCAACTGTCACGATAAAGTTTTCTACCTCACATGTCTGACTCAGACTCAGGTATTTTTCAGAGAGTTGCAGATAAAGCAATCAGCTGGTTCTAAGAACACACTTAGCAGAAAATATGCTACATCGTACCTTGAAAAGATGCAGGGTAATTTTGCTACTGTGATCGTTTGCTTTGGGATAGAAAAAACAAAATAAGAGAGTCCTTTTAGCAGAAAGGGCTGCTGAGCAGAAAGCTCAGCCTCTTGTCACCAGTGTGCCACAGCCGTGACATTTATCAGAGATTCCTCTGAAGAAATCCCAAAGTCAGTTCACACAGGCTTAGAGGCATGTGCACCTAACAAGCCTAATATTTAGCAGCTAAAACCACTCTAAATCCCCCATGGACTCAACCGAGTGCGGCTCTGTCACGCTGCCCAGGCTGCCCATGTGCCCCCTGATGGCAGCAGGAGTGCTGGGGACTTGCCTGTCCATCTGGGGCATGGGGAGAAGAGGCTGCTTCCACCAAGGGCCAGGCATGACAGGGGAGACAGGAGGGACAGCAGCAAGGGAAGAGGGAAAGGGAGCGGTCAGCAGTGCCCAGAGGCACAGACTCCAAAGCGCCCTTGAGAGGTGAACCCCAAGCTGACACCAGCAATACTTCCCCAGGGCAGGGGGTGACCTGGATCTGCTGGTGGCAGTGGGGGCTGCCATCCCCCAGCACTGGGTTTCCACACAGCAGGTGACATCCTGGGGTACATCCTTCCCTGCAGAGGGTCCCAGCAGGACCCCGTAGTGAGGATATTCACCAGCTCATGAGATACTCTCTGCTGCAGATACATCTCACCAGCCCAGGGCTGGAGCAGAAGAACCCTTGCAATGTGCTCCCTGCAAGCACTGGCCAGAATAAGACCTCAATTCATTAACCAGCTGGAGCAGAACTGCAGTGCCACAGATCTGTCGTTAACATAACAGGAATTATTCTTTATATGGGGCATCCAGGCGCGTGACCTGTAGCCTGCTGTGGCTGCACAGCCAGTGATCTGGGACACAGTGCACCCAACAGGAGAGAAACACAATATGTTTGCTCAGCCTTGTCCCATATTACAGCATCTCAGCCCAAAAGGAAAAAAAATAAAGTGTTTTTTTGAGTTCAGCCTCACAGGCTGCATCCACACTGCTTATTTCCAGGCACATTCGTTGCCCGTGCAAGCTACTTGCTTTGGGACTGCTGCCATTACTCAAGAGGTAAATCCTGGCTGCACCCTGAGCTTTAAAGGGCTCTGTGCTTCTCTAACAAGCTGCTGTGTTCAGCAGCTTCCATCTGTCTTGTCAGTCCTTCTATTGGCATCCAGTAGAAAAAAAAATATGGCCCCAGCTGATTCCTAGAAGGGACAGAGTGTTGCCTGGCTTGATGAGCAGATACATTCACACATAGCCTGAGTATAAACAGCTAAAAGGAAAATGTGTGCACAGGAATAAGGCTCGCCAGCCTACATGACCATAGATATATCTGTAAATGGACATTGATCAATTATTGATTTTAATTTGAACTGTATCTGAGCTTTTGTACTGAGGAAGCAAAATCCTCTGTGTTTGCTGTAAATCTAGGGTTGCTGCTCATAAAACCTTTAATCTCTTTTCAGTACTCCAACTGAAATCTCCAGTTTTGAAATGACTAAAAGCAACAGTCCACATTTTCCAAAGAGTTCTTCAAAAGCTGCAAGAAGAAAGAGTAGATAGACACACACCCCCCCACCCCACCCCATATCACACTGGGCTTCAGCTCTCCAGGGATGACCAAAAGTGCCAGAGCACAGAGAAAAGGTGTCCAACCTCAAAACACAGACGTTGGACCTCAAGCCCAAGTCCTCCTCACTCCTGTTCACCAGCACTGTTCATGTGGCCCACAACACCCTTCAGAACAGCAGAGGAAGATCAGTATGTTGTCTCTTCTAAAAAGGTGAAGGCTGAGCAGATTGCAGGCTGTCACCAGTTCCTAAGCAATTCAGAAGCCAAACTTTCAGAGAGACAATAATTTGGATGCACCATCAGCATCATTAGCCTAAGGCAAGCAGATTTCACAGCAGTATCACAGTTTCTAGGGCAGAGACATGATATTTAATTTGCTCCCCTAGCCTACTTAGACTCACACCAGGAGTGGAAAGAGCTCATTTGCAGTCAACTATGGCCAAATCCTCAGCTGCCTGTCCCTCCAGGACAGGAGTTCTGCCTTGCGTATCATCTCTCAAGGCTGCTCTTAGCTCCTCTGCAAAGCAGTTTGCTCCTATCACACTCTGCTGCTTGCCCTGTTATGGAAATATCAGTGTGTACTGGTTAAGGTTAAGGTACCAACTTTGCGACCAGCATCACGTCATTCAGATCTACCCGGGTGCTTTTCTCTCTATCCTCCATCTTCCAAATCTTTCTCCTGGCTCACCTGGACAATAAGTTAGTCCAGATAGGATGGTCTAGAAACTGACACGGTTATGGAGCTGGGAGCAAATCCCAACACTCGGGGTCCTCTAAGGAGCACCTCAGGTTTCTGTCTGCCTGGGCAGCTCTGGACAGGTCTCCTCTTCCACAGTAGGCATGAGGGGATGAGAACAAATGGGTGAGTTTCCACTAATATCTACCAGTCCTGCAGAGCTGTGCATGGAAAGATAACACATTCATCTCTTTTTCTGAAGCACTCATCCAATGCTGGACCACTGAAAAGAGACGTTAGCAAGCAAATAAGTGAATGCATACCTGGACCCAGTCACCTTAGGAGACTTCAGCAGCTGGCTCATGCTGGAGATATTCCTCATGCACTAGCAGGGTAGGAACAAAACTACGATGCAGGTACATTATGTGTACATGTCTAGTGTAAGTATACCTGTGCATAGCAGAAGGTGAGTTTCCTTTGCGAGGGAGAGAAGTCTAGGCCTTAACTTTTCTACGGAGTTTGTCCTCTGGCAAAACCTGCTTCCACAATTTCAAACAAGTGTTTACAGGGCACAAGCTGCCCCTCTTGTTGGAAAGACATTTTTGTTTAACAGTGGCTTAAATTAGAGAAACTAAAAGGCAGAAAACTAAGAGAAGTAGATCTCATTTTTTGGTCTTGAAACTTCAGACCAAAACATGTTTTCTACATTTCACGAACAAACACGAAATCCACAAGCAACTACAGACAGCCTGTTGCCAAGCTTTCTGCCAGCTCAGATTTTTATACATTGTTGGAGAGTGTCTGACAAGCAATGTCAAATCATAATCAGAAGACAGGAATATTTGGCAATGAAGATAATGCCATTAGAGCAGCAAGAATGAGGAGGATGGATGAGAGCTTTAGCTGCAAGGGAAACGCTGGCTGAGAAACACCCTCTGCAACAGCACTGCAGCGAAGGACAGGTGGGTGGTGATAGCTCACGAGCTGCAAAAGAAAGCAGGCCCTCTGAGAAAAGGCACTGTGAAGCTCCCTGTGCATGTGCAGCTACATCTATGATGGGATTGCCTGTCCCAAACAACGTCTTTGTGGGACTCTTGCCCTTAGAGGGATGCACCCTCAAGAACTCAGAAGAAATTGGCAAAACAAAGCTGCAGTCTGAGTCCACTGGGGAAAAAAAAAAAGCAAGAGATGCAACACACATCTCAGTGTTTAGGAACACAAGAATCCTGTATAGCAAGCTGTTACATAAATTACAGCTAAGTCATCAAAAAAGAAAGATGGGGAAAGAAGCAGATTAAATACATGTTCTGCATCCAGTAGGTGTTTAATTACCTTGAGATGCGAAACCGATTCCATTGCTTTATGGGTGGTAAGCTAAGAGTTTGGCAATACCCAATACACACGGAACACTCTTATGCAATGCTCTGCAAACTGTCAACAACATGTGGCTTTTCAGCCGGTCAGCCTCTGCAGGCCTTTGAAGATGAGGACATCCAGTGGCTGAACGTTATAACTGGGGTTTTCGTCAAGGATTTCTGTCTGGGGCAGAACCTCTCCAGATATGCCAAATTTCTGCCCTTCAGAGACCTGAAATAGGCCATGGGTGAAGCAAAGGCTTTTACAGAAGCTTTCTGTACCGGAGTAAATTCCATTTAATTAAAGGGTTGATGGTTGTTACAAACTGTTTGAGGCAGGGTCACTAAGTATCACCCAGTAATACCTGGAATATTGCTTAACCTCTCTTTCTCTGCCTCCCTGTGATCAGAGGCTCATGCTCGTAGTTGTATTTAAAAAAAAAAAAAACCCACCAAAACCAAACCCAACAAAGCTTTCAAATCCCATCACGTTTCTAGATTGGCCTCTAAATCTCTCATTTAGTTACAGAGAGTAAACATGGCTGTGAGTTTTATAAACCCTCAGCACCTAACCAGTCCCTCTGGAACTAATCAGTACAGTATAGCAAGTGTTGCACACCATGCTTTCAGTAATTTAGCCTTAGATGCAGCAGTTTGGATATTTACACCTAGCTCCCACATGACAATAATATTTAAAGACCAATTGCAGCAATTAAGCCTGTTGCCAAATACATATTGTAGGAGAAGGACTAAAATGCTAATAAATCAAATTCACACTTCCCTGCCATGAAACTGCAGCAACCATTCACAATATGACATCTCAGGACAGTACCTTGCATGAACCATAGCAGAAACAGAACACATGTATGTAAAAATCAGAGCTGCATCTAAAGGAAATGGGCCACCCAGAGTTTGTGTACATTTATAGGCTACAATTTCCCTTGGGAATGGCCATACAATATCCCTGTGGGCAATGAATAACATCTCACCCAACATTAGGCACCAAATTTGGCAGCTGAGAATTATAGAACTGTGTTGAGTTTTCAAGATGGGCTGGTTAAAGCCAGTGAGTAGAACAACTCTCACATTCCTTGAAAGTTGTTTTGAACAAATGTCACTTAGGACTGTACCTACATGCCGTGGAGCAACCCCTTGAAGATTTGCCAGGTAGACAATTCACAGCTGTGAACCAGCAAAGCCAAGTACTGGGAATAGAGGGATTAAGAGCACCCCAGATCTTCTCCCATCTCTCATCAGTCCTTTTCAGTGTGGAGTGTATGGTGCAGGGCCAAGGACAGAGACTGGTGCAGTCTCCACCTTCTGCTCTCACTGTTCTTTCCTATCTAGGCCAACTGTAGATGCACCAGTTAAAGCTCCCCACCTGGACAGATGCAACTTGCTCCTCAGCCCACTGCAGATATGAAACATCTCTGCAGCTTAAGCCTATATCTGGGTTGTTTAAGCCTAAATCCTAAATCTAGGTGGCTTGTCCTCCTCTCCCCTGCTCTCTCTCTCATGCCAGCCAGCACTAATGCTCATGCAGGCACATTACTGCCAGCTCAGACAAGCTAATTCAACTGGAAACCAAACCAGCCATTTTTAGGGATGGCAGATCACTGTGTCAGAAACCAAACCCCAATGCCTTTGCAATCAGCAAAGGAGAGGATCTAGCCTGGAAACTTCCCAGCAAGACAATTCTCTCTCACACCCAACCATTGGCTGGACCATCTCTCAGAGGACTGCAGGTTACTTTTGGCCATCCTAAACCACTTTTCAGACTAAACCTCTCCAGTTGCAAGCTTCTGATGAAAAAACAAATGCTGTTCTCTTTTGCCTCCCTATCCACAAGCTCTCCTGTGCATTGGCTGCAGTAGTGAGGTAAGATCAAGGTTGCTGATCCTGTGGATAACCAAACCAGTATGAAAAATGCAAAAAGAAGGACGAAGTTTTTATGTCATGGGCTTAGAAAGATGAATCAACACAGCATGTATAACATGAGCATTAGATCTGTTTCAAGAAAGGAGGTGGAAATGTTTGATCAGCAGTTCAGGAATCTATTCTTTACCACTTTGTCTCACTGCTAAGTGAGAAAAACAGGCAGCTTAGTGCAAAGAAGGGGCCAGAAACATACAGCTAAAGAGGAGACTGTGGCAATGTCAGTTTTGATCAGCTCACATTGCTGTATCTTAGACCTGCAGAACTTACAGCTTCATCACCTGGAAACTGTATTTAGTGCTCATTACAAGAAAATTGTTGAGTAAAAAGTATGCTGGGCAGTCCCACAAACCTACTTTCTTTGAAAGAGAGCTGTAATTTCAAGGAATGTCTCTTCCAGAATTACAGCAGATTTTTTTTTACCTGGCTTAGGGGTTATGAAGTGCAGAATGAGAATCCCGTCATGGATTTCTGCACCTTTACATGAAAAGCTGCAGTATGATATGCAGTATTTGGGGTGGCCATGCCTGCTGACTAACAACATAGAAACTCCTGCCATCTTTCATGTGTCCTAATGTGGAAGCAAAGAGCATGAGTAAGAAATTCAGGTTATTTTTGCCTCATTACTCGTGGTGTTCTCTGCCCCTCTAATATATTTTTTCTGGACCATTAGTGTCATAGTCAGCTACTTACATGGCTTTATTTATTGGTAAAAGTTACATTGTTTTGGGAACAGCTGCTTAACCCAGGGCACTAAGCAACGGCCAGTCAAGGTTCCCAGTCAAACTCAATTACCTGACTTTCCTCTTTGGTCCTCCGCAAAAGTAATTTTAATTACACAAACTGCATAAAGCAGCTCATGAGGAGAAGCCAAATTACAGACAGCAGGCAGGGACAGGTGGGGAAAGTGGCTTGAAGCTCCAAGAGGTGTTGCAACCTGTGCTACAACATACAAGAATTGGCAAAGCAACCGAATCTCATCAATGCTGGGAGCTTTGGAGCCCTTTCCTTCCTGCAACAATACTGAGATATGCTTTTGACATAGAGCCCCTACCAGCTCATCCTGAAATTAGAGAGATCTTTTCAATTAGTTTAGTCTTATGGCTAGATTGTTCTGGCTTTACACAAGACGTCTTCATTTCATGGAATTAATTATGAACGCAACCACAAAGCACACACTTATTTCTCCAGAGGCTGCCTCAGATTATATGTTGATAAATTATATATTGACAGATTATACAGTGACAAGAAATTCATCCTTTCACCAGTCCATCAAAGACAGAAACCACACTGCACGCAGGCTGAAAACGACAAAACAACCACATTAGCTCCCTCTCATGAGTCTAATTTGCTGTCAAATGCCTGTTTTCAGCTGCAAGGCATATGGGCAAAAATATTCTTCTCCTTTGTACTTCAAGTGTAAGGGGGGGCGAGGGGGGCGTATTATGTGCGTCAGTACCATAGGCAAATGAAAAACAGCAAACAGGTATCTAGATTTTTCCAATAGTATAGAACTTACATGGCCATTATTGGCAGTAGAATCAACCTCAGATGAGTGTGGAAGTGACTAAATACTCCCCCTCTTCCCCCACTCTGTGTGGCAATACAAACTGTTCTTTTCCCTTAAAAGCGTTCAAAAAGTTATGTAGTGCCCATGCGATAGACACAAAAAAAACACCCCAAAATAAATCCACATTCTCCCTTTACAACACCATCATTTTCTTTATGTCAGCCTGAGCCAGTGATCCAGATCAAACCCAGCTGTCTGTAATAAGACAGAAAATATAAGTCAGAGAATTGCCAGCCTGTTGAGGTTTGAAAATAGTGAGACAATGCATACTGTGTTTGGCAGAGGTTCGTCTGTACTTTCACCAGGGCAGCTTGCAGTTTTGAAGTCCTACTGAATACTGCTACGCTGTTAGCAGATGTATGTTGCACAGCTTTGTTTTTCCAGTTTGGTCACAGAAGATTTTTTTTATTGGACTTAATGGACCGTGAACGTTGCAAACTCAGCAATTCGTCTGACGACCTGAGTGGATGTTGCAATTCCTGTATTTCTCAAGTTCCAGAATAAATTTTCTAGAATAACCCCCAAGTGCTGAATATTAGCACAGATTTAAATGCTTCAGCTTTGCAGTTATTGACCACTGACTGGGCATGAGAACAGCCTTTGTGTTTGCCATGGCTACTTGTGTGCTGATATCCATTCTGCTCGAACACAGGCGCTACGCAGGCATTAATAGAGAGATAGGATCTCACCCTGATGCTCAGAAAACAGGTTTTGAAGGGATTATTCAACCAATAGAAAATTAATTTTTCCTGAGTTGAGCCTCGCATGCCCTCCATTGCCCATCCACTGCAACGTCAAGGGTCAACATCTCGACTCGATTTATCCTCCAGTCAAAGCCAAGGGGATTTCAGTGGATAACTCCTATTAACAATACCATAAAGTAAGCACTTACACCTCTGCATTCTGGCAGCATTGGGCTTCTCTAGCTTTCTGAAGCACCTGCTTTGCCATAAGCATTGTCTCTTACAAGCAAGAGATTTTTAGATGATGTTTGCTCTTTAGAGCAGGTAAAAAGCATAAAGAGCTGATGGGGCTCCTCATAAAGAGAAGCAGCGAGCCTCACAGTCTGTACACAAATGTGCTGCGGCATATCTTGAAAGCAATGTCATTCTCCTTCAACCTTTTGTGCTGAATTTTTTGTGGTGGGAAGTGGCAGGCCATTAGCAGCACACTCATGTGAGCTGCTGACTCACCCTGACTGAAACCTGGGGCCTGCTGCAGCCTGCTGCAGCCACGCTGCCAGCCCCTGGGCTGTACTGTAGGGGCCAAGGTGGGACAGGGATGTTATTTTATGTAGCCCAGATGGAAAAGGATGAAGCTCTTGGAAGGCACTTGAGGAAGTCTTCTCTCTAGCAAATCTTCCTCTTGTTTAGTAGGAACAAGAAGTGACAGATGTAAGATCAGACATTGATCTCTGGTCTTTGCAGGCTGCTACCCTGAAGCCACCAGACAGCCAAACAACTGACCCATGTGTGGGCCTCTATGGGGATCAGCATAGCTGTTGCTGCTCCAAATTATCTTGCTTCCACTAGATAAAATAGCATTGAGTTTTTCCTCTGAGGAAAAAAAAAAAACAAACCAAAAAAAGTATATTTTAGAAAGCTGCCAAAAGGCATCAGAGACAGAGTTAGCTGAGCAGAGGGCAGCATGTTTATCTACTAACTTCAAAACAGGCACAGCCTCACCATGAGAGGCTGGAAACAGAGCTGCAGATGAGCAATCCCCAAGTGCAAGTCAGGTTATGGCTAGGGAGAAAGCTCTATTTTTAAAAAAAAAAAAAGTCCCATTTTCAAACACAGGCATCTGAACTGCACTTTCTAAACCTGAACTTGAAGCATCTGCTGTCAGGAACATAAGCACTTATTTCACACCTAGCAACAAATCAGCAAATCAAAGTGTAAAGCAAGCAAACTGAAAAGTATGAACAAACACTTGAAGATAGCAAGCACATTCTCAGTTTTGAGCTCATCAACAGCATCCTGATTATTTTGGGATACATTAGACCAGTACAGCTGTGTCTCTGGAGCTAGGAAGCTTTAACTTCCTGTAGGAATAAGAAAAATGCCACTGGAAATACCTTTTTGAGGTGATCCATGACAGGGAAAGAGGGAATGGTTTCAATGAGAGAGCTAAACATGCCACCACTGAAAATGAGAAAAGAAAACCATGCATGCGCAACACAGAAAAGACAGAATACACACCAGGGTTCCTTCACGCGGTATGGTGTTGCCTTATTGCAGCAGGAGCTGGAGGAGGTAGTGAGAAAAAGGAGTGACAGACTGCGAGAGCTGAGTGGACAGAGGAGATGCTGAGGTAGGGAGGTACGGACACAGCAGGGGTTAATGAGCCTTTTGTTTCTGAGGAAAGGCTTTGGGGGCTTTGGGCAAAGAGAGGAAGAATCAGAATTGCCTTACTTCTCATTACAGGGAGAGCTGGCAAGGCAAACAGCTACATTAGCTTTTGGATGACAGGCCAAAAAAAAAAAAAAAACCAGTGTATTATTCTTAATCTCACATCTGGGGATTAGCCTGATGTTTCTCTGATTTTTAAGGAAGCACCATGCTTGTGGCTTGGCATCTGTCTTGAGGGGGAAAAAATCCTCTAAACTGCATACCAGCGTGTTCACAAGGGGGTTGTTAAGAGGAAATGACCTGGACCATAATTTTCCTAACTGCCTGAGGGAGTTACAGCTTCAGGAGGAAACTGGGATCTAGTTCTCACAGTCACTTTTTGCAGCGCTTCTTGAACCTCTCGGTAACAACCCCTGCTGGACCACAGAGCAGCTACCAGGAGGGAGGAATAGAGTTGGACTAGATGATCTTTCAAGGTCCCTTCCAGTCCTTTAGATTCTGTGATAAGCAGGGACGAGCTGGAAGGAGGGCAGGAGGTGGAGCAGCACCTGCCACCACTCCTTACCACCCTTAGGACTGGGCTCTCACAGTGACACTGTTATCTTTATGCTCTTGAAATTGTCTAATTTTGTTGCCTGGAAACCACAGTATAACCACCTTAAACAGGATGAATAAGCTTTAAACTTAGGTAATCAGGACATACCTCAGAGCACAGGAAGGAAAAGGCAGCCTATTGCTGCCTGCCTGTAGGTAAGGGGCCTCTCCTTCCCCCAGTACCCTCATGCTGGTAGCTGCAGTGAGGTGAGAGCCAGACCCTGCCAGGAAGAGTCAGGGAATAACAGATGGGCATCTGGGAGGAGGGTCAGCACCCAAGTAAAAGCATCTCCTCTCCTACGGAAACAGTAGTGCTGTGGGAACTTGTCACTCTTTGAGAGTTACAGCATTTCATCCCCAGAAGAGAGGCATTATTCTCTATATAATTGAGCAAATCATTATAAATGATGGGTAAGAGTCAAAGCTTCCCATTCCAGAGCAAGGAGAAAAATCCTAGCTGGAAGAATTGTTGTCTCATCTTCTACTAGCTCAGGATCTCAGTGGGTTTTGACTACCGAGAACTAAGAAGAAAGTAAACCCCTGTGTTAGAGCAGCACCAAAACACACAGTCTGTCACATTCTTGGGTCTTCCCTAAACCTTCAGAAAAAATCCTTTCTGAGCTATAAGTGCCACAACTGTGAGAAAATTATACAGTGTTTTAACGTTTAACACTGACTTATATGCAAAATATAGCTCAGTTTTACTCAAACAACCAAGAAATTGGTTGTTTGAGTTCACACATTATGCATGAGTTCTTCCACAAAGCTCTTGGTACAGATTATATAGAATCAAGATATGCTGTCATCTGAGTGTTGTAAGTTTTGATAAGACTGAATGACTGAATGGCTTCATAGTAGACCCACTCCACGGTTTTCTTGACAACAGTCTTCCCTAAGCCTCTCTTTCTAGGCAGGCCAAAAAGAGCTGAGCCCTGAGTAATGAAAAATACATTGCTATACCAAAGAGCAGAGGAAACACTGATACAGCTTAGTACAGCTCTCCAGATCAGGAAATTTATGGAAAAGGCATTCAGTAGAGACTAGGGACATTTCTCTTTCTGAGAAATGTTAAATTTAAACATCTTCTAAGGACCATTAAGAAGCTATTAAGAATCGTACAAAAAAGCAATGTCTTGACATTTCCAGCTTCTGCCTGTTCTGAAAGTATTTGTTCTCCAAATAGTCACTGAGAAAATAGGTTTCAGAAAATACAGATTTTTCTAGTTCATTAGACTTAAGAGAGAAGAGTAGATGGAGGAGTCTAAGAATCATCATAAATCTTATTTCCTCATGTGTTTCTCCCCTTCTTAAAGCACCAAACCATTTTTGCTATGATAATAAAGGTTGAAGAGGCTGTCAGCCTTCTCGTGCTGCAATGCCCTCTTACCAAAGAAAGGAATTCGAAATGATACCAGTTGATTCATCGCTCGGTGATCAACATCCAGATCACACCAAAACCTCATGGCACAGGGCAGAGAGCTCCTTGTTATAATGAGGTCCCTGATACATTGATTTTGCATTTTCAGAGCTACACAGAGTATTTTTCTCTTTCTGTCTGTAAAGGCAGAAAGATGAGTGCCTCTGCTCAGGGTGTGAGGTGTTCAGTCTCCAGCTGCAGAAGCAAACTCAGGTTTTAGGCTTCCTGGAAACTTGGAAAAGCTGTTTTGTGCGTAAGCCTTTGGGGCTTCTCTTACACCATTTCATTTCTCTCTGCTTTTCTAAATGCCCAGAACTCACCTGTCAGCAGTGCCCCAGCAGGATACTAATGCTCTGAAAAGTCACACCTCAATACGTCAGCTCAATGTTTATCCAAATTTCAGACAAACTAATTATCCAACTTCCAGGCTGAAAAGTCTGAAAGTGTTGAAATGCACATCACTACATGTAACTGGAGGAAAATGTGTTTTACAGAGAGCTGCTTGCAGCACATCCGTGGGAGAAAAAAGCTGAGAACTCCTTGAGCATTGCGAAGAGCTCTAAGTAGGGGAAGTGCCTTGTCCTCCTGCTCCATATATTTTGTTATGTTTCTTTCACCAGACAAGAGCTTCAACTTTTTCTCCTCAGAGAGGTCAGCATCTTGAAAAGAGGGAATACTGCTTCTCAGTCTTAGCAACTTTCTCCCCTCCTACAGGGTAGACTCCTTCCTTCTTCCAGAGGCAAGCAGAAGCTCACTCTTAGTTTCTGCCTGAGCAGGTTACTTTCCTGCTTCTGCAGGCTTCAGCAAACAGCATCCCTTCTCCTGCAGCCTCAAAAACTCCATAAACATTAAGGACTAAGGGCCTGGAAAGTGGTAGAGAGTTTTGCCTACTACTTGACTATCCACTTGCAGGTCTGTAGGAGGACAGCTGCGTAACATTTTCCAGAGCTGTTCAACCCTCTCTCTCAGCAAATGCCATTTTTAGTTTTGTCACCAGGGATAAGAAGAGGCAACTTCTCCATAAACAGTGTTCACAAAGCACAAGCTGCTGAAGGCTTCCACTGGCACTTCCCACAGGATGCACATCACTTGAGGCTTCAGCTACAAAGATGACATTCAGGGCTTTGCAGTTTCACATTTAAAGAGGGATTTTAAAATCTTGCAATTTGGAGGGGGGGAAACAGCCAAAAAAACATCCTTCTGCACTACTTTGACCTGAATAGGTTCTTCTTCTGAAGCTGAAAGACACACTTAGATTCTGAAACTAGATTTCTGTGCCTTAAAATATTGGATAAAGGTCCTGAGTATTTGATGTTTCATTTCTGAGGACAGTATAACAATATCACCACTTATTTAATTCCACAGTTCCAACAATTCCAAACTCCAATTTAGTATCATTTTCATTTAGGGCCACAGTGGATAGGAAGCTGAGGAGGGCTAAATGCATGGGACCATCAGACCTCAGATTCCAGGATGTGCCTATGTGCCATCCTGAAGAACACAGCTTCTTCCTACTTTTATGGTTCTATGCCATCAGAGTTGTGGACTGTATGTCCATTGGAAGGAATAGTCCTCTCAAGTCTTCTGGGATTAGTATATTCCTTTTCACGTTTGGAAATGCTTGTTCTTCTTCTGCCTTTTGGTGTTTTGGATCCCAACTCTCCACAAATTACATTCATTTCCTGAAAATCCTCCAATTCTGTCTCTAAAATGTGTGCAGAAGCCCCTTTTTGTAAAGATTAAGGTTGAAGTTTTAAAAACAAGCCAAGACATGTAACCAAAGGAAAAGACTATGCCACAGAAAAAGATGTAGTTCAGCTTCATGAAGTGAGGGAAAAGATCCAATAGCTGTGTAAGGCTGCAACTCACGTAAGTGTATAAAAAAACAACGTTAAAAAAAGCACATTGAAAAAGTTTACTAGAAACTGTAAGAGGAGCATAATACAACTCTGTACCTTGCACATCACTTCCATCAAGTGGAAGAATAACCTAATCTCATTCTCATGCCAAGCAGCATGTCTGCAGGGTGATTCCACCACCTTCCTGAAGGGTTTCAGAGCTAAACAATGGTACCCAAAGTAGAGACCCACTGAAAACCAAGGGCAAATGATCACATCAAAAAATGCTGAACCCGGCCCTTACAGTGGATCAAATCTGTTTGAGGACACACTGCCATTCTTTCTCCCCCTCCTCTGAGTGATTCAGCAGATCAGCAGGGAAATGGTTTGGGGGCTGGACGGAAGAATTGCTTGTATGGAAATTACTGATAAAGTAAAAAAAAAAAAAAACAAAAAAAAACACCACAGTATGTTCAGTCTGTAAAGAAATCAGAAAAAGACCATTTCTCCCACAAATAGTGAATCAGGAGAGCATGCTACTCCTTCAAGCCACTCCTCTCTTCTTCCCTTGCCTGGTAAGATTAAGCTTGCCACAAGCAGACATTACAAATCTGGAAAAAACTAGACTTGTTCCTCCAGTGGCAATAACTAGGTAACAACTTCAGGAAAGAGATCTCGCTAAATTCTGCTGCGGACACTGCCTCTGGCAGCTCTGTGGGAGGAAGGAAACCACATGCTCAGTGCTATGGGTAGCTGCAAGGGGAGACAGCAGGCTACCTAAACAATGCCTTCATCCACCCACTCAAAGACCTTTCCCATCTTTACAGGAAAGAGTAGAAATGGAAAATACAAAGTAAAGAATCAGGCTATCCTCACTGGTTTTGGGGGTTCTTTTTGGTTTTGTTTTATTGGGTGGTGTTTTGGGGAGAGGAGGGTGAGTTCACTCTATCTATGAATGTCTTCTTACTCATCAATCCAAGGTTTTTCACCAGACTAAATCCTGGCTCCGATATTTTTCTGAGTTTTCAGATGGCAAGTCTGAGATTTGCACTGTGTGAGGGGATTTGTTTTCCCTCTGCTGAGATTATCCTATGACTATGAGAAATCCTCAAAGATACCCAGGTACCAGACAGCCAACGGTGCCATGCTCAGAGCTGTAACATCCTCCCTGCTGACAGAGATCCCACTTGTGCCTTACTTCAGCAGCTGCTCAAATACTGAGCCTTGGAAGAGTCACAGCTGACAACAGTACACAGAGCACTTCATTGAGGTCTCCAAATTCTTCCAGAAGGCTCACACCAAATCCTAAACCTCATCCTGGCTTTGGCCCAGGACTTAACTTAGCATTTGAACGCCTACATGGCTCCTGAGAAGAGCTTAGTTCCTGGAACTTTACATGCCTTCTGAGCAAGATCTCATGAGAAAGAACCATTCACCTTAAAACTGTGTTTTCTCCTCCTGCCACAAGGGCTGTTTAAATGGCAAGATCACATATCTTCTTAAGTGGAACAGCAGTCAGGGCGAGATTTCTTCTTCAGCTCAACCACTGAGAGGATGGAAAATGTCCCTGAATGCCTTAAAACAAACATTGCCAGGAAGTGGAAAGTGGTTTCTAGGCAGGAAACGGGCAGTTCAAGAAAAAAAAACGTTCTCCATTTGTGGTCTTTTCCACAACAGGGTTTTCCTTTTGTGACCATATATTTCTCCCATTACTTGATTTGCTAGAAATGAACAAGAAATGAACACAGAATTTGCTCATTATCTGGAGTAAAAAGCAGTTGTGCTGCTGTGATGTAAGGCTCCAGTCCCACACAACCAAAAGTCTTTCCATACATCCCCCAGAAGAAGTGTGATCTGCTTCAGGTCTGTACACTCCAATACCATTTATTGTTAGGTATGTCAGATGCCAAGAATGCACAGACCAGGCAAGGCAAGAACTCCTTTTTCATGTAGTAACTGCACACAGGGATGGAAGGCAAGAGACTGCATAAGCATCTACATCAGTGTTTTAGTTAAGATTAAACTTACTTTTGAAGTAAGCTTTGAATTTGCCTCCATGTAAGCTCTGAAACATGTCATGAAGCTGTGTCAAACCACAAAAACAAGACTTCTCCCAAATGAACCAGGAGATGAGTTCCCAGAGCTCTCTTAACACTCTGCAGCTTCTGGTGGGCATTCAGTCCACAGAAACACACCATGGCACATCTGAGGTGACAGAGAAACCCTAGACAAAGTATGTGTTGCACCAGCTACTTTATTGAAACAGTATTTGCTTGTCTACAGTGGTTTATAATACAGAAATTGTCAGGAAAACAATATGATCCCATGAGTACACGCTGCTATCTCTTGCCAGAGCTACATCGACAGCCTTTGAAGTGAGAGAAAGACAGAAGAAGAAATGAAAGTTACTTAATCTTGAACAGAAATTTGCCCTATTCACAGCCTTGCCACCAGCAGTTCTTACTTCAATTAACAATGCAAGTCTACTAGTTAAAACATCTATTTATCCTTTAGCCTCCCAAGAGGACGCTCCTGTCATCTGTAGAGGCTCTGAATGGTTACAAACTCTATTCTCCAATGCTAGAGTCCAACAGAAAGCTTAGTTATGACTGTCTTTTCTTACATAAAAGGCTACTATGAACAACTACAGCAAATACAAGTGATGTAGCAAAAAAAACAGAATGCTTGAACAAGTCACACTACACTAGATACAAATCTCCAGCTGAATTAAACTTCCATCACCGATCAGCAACTGTATGAGCAGAGCTGTTTGATGGACACAGGATGGTACACTGGCCATCTAGCCAGGTTTAAGCCCAGAATAGCTCCTCCCAGAAAAGTTCTTTACAGGTGTGGATGACAGACACCACACTACCTCTCCTACTAGTCAATGCTTGTTTTAATCTCAGAGGCAGAGAAAGCTCCCCACAGTTTCCAAGTCAACACACCTGTTCTCACCTCTCATTCTTTTTAGTGCAAGTGTAATGCATGGAGAAAAACAGCAGCACAGTATGGCATCTGCTGACTTCAAATCCCTCTATAAATAGAGCATTCACAAAAGCTGGTACATATGAGTGACTGTGTTACTTGTCTACAAAAGCCATTTTTAGCAGCAGTATATTTGTAATCTACCTGAAAATACGTAGGGGTGGTGAGCAAGCTCTCACACACAAGGTGTCTTGAGTAAGAGACAGTAACTGGTTTCAGGATGATCTTACCCTTACTCTGTACTTCAGGAGTTCCAAGATGTCAAATCTGATAGAAGTACAAAGGAAGAAACAAGATCTACTTGTAGTTACTGAGTGCTGTCTATAGAAAGAGTCTCTCCATTTGTAAATCATGCCTTCGAGGCAAAGTCAGATTTAAAATTCATGCAAGTGAACTGGTTTCTAAAAGCAACCCATTCATAGACCAGCCCCAAACTGCAGCAGTACCCAGCTCTTTAAAGGGCAGCTATTCAAGATCAATAGCTTTTTCACTTTGAAAAGAAAAGGCTCATATTCAAGGTTGTGTGCTAAGCTTCTTCACAATAGGCTGAGAGCAGCACATCAGACTATTTCATCTCCAGACTTAAATGGATTCTTCTGCATGAGTTCTACAAGATGACCACAGCATCAAACTGATGACATTCTTGGTTTCCCTCCCTTCTACTCATTCCTAAAAATAGCATCTGAAGTCCTTGTGTGGGAGGTGGTATCACAATGACAGGTCTGGTTTTAATTACTGTACCAAAAATGGCCCAAATAGACAGAGTTCCTGAATAACATGATTCCTCGTTAACTCACTGTCATAGCCTGCCCCATTTACCCTGGAAGTACGTAAATCCTGCTTTAAAAAAAACAATTTGAATCCAAGACACTGTCTTCTCCTACCTCTTCCTTTAAAGACTCATTGCTTAAGTCAAGTAAAAGGGCTGAAGAGCACACAGCATCCTGGGTAAGGATGTTTCCCAGTCCACTTTCAGAGGGTCAGAAAACTCCAAGATTGTCTTACAAGCAGTCTTTTGTTTCCGGGAGAGGAAAAGATCAAACCCCAATAATGTTTTCACAAAACAAAAAAATATAGAAGTCTCCCTAGGAAAAACTTTAGTGAAACAAATACATTAAGTTTCCAAAACTAGAGACACCACCATCTCTTTGCAATTGTATTAAGTACACATTGTGGCCACTTCTACAAGACAACTTTAACCTTGGCACAATATATCTGCAGCATAAATGCTGCCATGAAAGGCTTGTGCAAATGTGTACATAAACTGGTATAGACAGCATCTACAAAAGTCCATATAAACAGATTTGTCATCATTTTGTACTGCCCTTATTTCAATGCAGTTTTCCTCATTCATGAATAAGAAAGCAGCAATATGAAAGGCCTCAGATGTTTCATTTTTTTTTATTGCAAATACTTTGCCTCACAGTGTTTCATAACTATTTTAATTAAGGCAAATTAATGTTAATGTAAACATTCTTCACCTTCATTAGCTGTAGCGTTGATATACGAGTAGTCACACAACCTTCAAATGTGCAGCTTCATTTCATCGCCGTCCAGCTCTATGCTTCAATGCTTGCAAAGTTTTCCTCATGATTGGACCAACTTCTTCAATAATAACCAAAGGAAGCAACCAGTTAGGATTACAGCAGTGCATGACTTAAAATAGTATTTGCGTAATAGTAAGCATGTATTAATAGACAGCAAGTTAAAGCAATTATCTTTATAATCTTAGGAAAAACTATTTACTTTTGATAGGTTTCTTTCCATCTTGACTCATTACACTTGACCTAGAGTTTCCATTGTTGCTAGTAGGGATCAGATCTGACGCTGTGTTATTTCTGCCTCCACCTTCCGGAATCCTTGTTCTTTTAAAATAAGGAAATAAGATAAGTTAGCTTTTGATGCAAAACTACCATTTGCTCTGACTCACTTGGGAGAGAAAAAAACCTGATCAAACATTGAAGACCTTACACCTCAGACAGTATTTTAACAAGTCAAGGTATAATTCAGGGACCTCAGGTGATCGTTTAAGCCATTTCCATTCTTGAACAAATTTTCCATTTATTATTATGTTTGATGCATCTTATTTGTCTTGAAAATTAAATTATCAGAATTTGTAAGAGATCAAAATGTTCAGCAATGCCACCGTAATTCACCATGTCCTGTGTTCTGCTTTGGTCTTTGTGTTTCTTTTCTTCTTTGAACACTGCTAACTAGCTCTCTGCCAGAAAATGAGGGCTAACTTACACAAGTTTGGTTTATTTAAAGAAGTGGGCATGTCTAGGAAAAGGCATAATAACTAACCCTTAAATATTAGGTTGGGATTCTCAAACAACATGCCAAGGACTGAAGTCATTAGAGTTGATGCTTACTGCTCAAGACAGTTAAACCAATAGAGCATTAAAGTGTCAGCATGATGTCATCAATCTTGGCTGGCTGGGAAGCCTCAGAGCTTGTCACTGACGTCTGCTGCTAGTTATTGTATACCACTGCATGCTGAACCGCAAACAGCAGCCTGCTAGGGATCTGAACCTCTGCTCTATGACCTTTTCAGCTCCTGCAAAACCCAGCTTCTTCAGTGAAGACTCCAGCTGTAAAAACCTCTAAAACCTGCAAAATCAACAGGTTTTCAGAGAGTATGGTCAAAGAAGTGAAGTTTAACTTCTTGTGCCTAAACAAACTCCCATTTCTCAAAAAGCAAAGCATCAACACTCTTACAACTTTTTTCCACACAAGAGCAGCTCTTCCTAATTTACCATGCCAGAAAAAAAAAAAAAACATGCAGAGCTTTGAGCACCTCATTCAGTTACTAGTCTGGACATTACCAAAGCAGAAAGGACATTACACTACCAAACTTGAAGCACGTAAGCTGGAAAGCTGGTCTGTCACAACAGATGCAGCCTCTCACAGGGCAATCAAAAGCAAAAGCCTAACTCAAACTGCCTTAAGTTACTGACTTAGTGGAGGACTATCTTTTCATTCAAACAGCAAGAGTATGAAAAGTAGCTTTCTAATTTCACCAGCTAAAGGTGAAGCTACTGAAACATCATATCTGGCATAAAAGCTGATTTTAAGAAGTTCCTACATCCAGGCTGTCATTCCTGCCCCATACCACCATTACCCTGAGCAGCAAGTTAAGGTTGCTTGACTAAGTCAAACTCCTGAAATACACAGAAAACACTTTCCCATGGTTTTGTAGGGGTTATTTCCACACCCAGTAAATCCATTTCAGTTCACTTATCTGGTTCATCTGTCAAGATTGAACTCTGCACAATTGCAAGCACTGCAGCATTGTAACATAAACAACTTAAAATGACTCTCCTGACATGTTCAGCTATACTCTCAGTCTTGCGTCACATTTACAATAGATTTTTATCCTCCCTATTCCCAGCTGCCACTATCCTATCATATATTGGTCAACCTGCATAACTGTTCCCTAACTCAGATTAATGAGAAACATTCCACCTGCCACTCCCCCAAAGGGATAGTTGAGAGAGCTATTTGAACTGCAGTTATGCCAACAAGTGAACAGCTACAGGCAACAGAGGGAAGGCACCACACTCACCAGCAGCCACAGCAGAGTGACGACAGTTTTAAGTAAAGATACCCATATTCTGGCAGTATGAATACTCTCCAGTAACTTTTACAGTCCAGCTGCTGGCACACAGACTCATCAACCCATGGGGTGCTTCTGAATCAATCTGCTGCTGTTTCTTTCTGACAAGAATAGATACTCAAACAGTAAAAAACTAGCAGTCTGTTTCCACACAGTGGAGAAGGGAAGAAGAGGTAGAAGCTATAGCTAGTTTATCTCCCTGTTGCAGCCATCCTCTTGGATACAAGGAAGTTGATTAGGCTGGCAGAAACAGTAAGACAAAGCCACATCTCAACTGTACTTCTCATGGCTTTTGAGCAACTCTGGACCAAGACGTCACTAAAAAAATGGCTGTATGCTGTACAAAGGAAACATCTGTGGAATTCCAGTTTTCTGTTCCTCCAATGATCAGTCTTGGCTACTGCTAAAGGACTGACTGTTTCAGATACTTTTTTTAAGTTGTCAAAGCAGAAACCCATCATCAAAAATATTAGAAGTTGTGTAAAATCATTCTGATCAGCTCTATCACTCCAGACAGCTGACTGGGATTCCATGAAAGCAGGAGTATGTGTGTGGTTTCCAATGCAGATTTTAAACAAGAAACATCAACACTGGAATCTGTCCAGGATGTCAAGTATCATTAGTGTAATCTAGAGAAAAACAACAGCATCCACGCATTCTACAGCTGGGAGAGTGAATTCACCATTGGCACTTTGGAGAAGTGTGCAATGCCAATGCATATGCAGCAGCAGAGCACGCAAGACTTAAAAGGCAAGTCAGCATCTAGCCACTAGCTGCTTAAAAAAGCAGCTATTTGTAACTTTTGCCAGCAAGCTTCTGTACTGACAAAGACAACTAAACTCCAAAGCACAGTACAGAAAACTTACTTGTACTTTGCTATGGGATGAAGCTGGGTGACAGGTTGTGCTGTGCCGTGGATCTCCTGCTGCCGGCGAATGTTCCTGGGTGGTTTTGCTGCACTGGTCATGTACGCCATTTTTACTTGCCTGCCTAACACAGAAGCAAGGAACAGAGGATATGTGAGTTGTTTTGCCCTTTGTGTTCAAAGCTCAGTCAGTAACATGGCTGTGTGGCAATTTCCAGGTTTAAATTGGGAAAAGCAGAATCCAGTACCAAAATAGTAACTGAACAAAGGCAAATCACAGACAGACTGCATACAGTAGTTCTTCATATTAACTTCAGTATTTCTAATTACATTTGTATTATTTGCATTGTTTCTTAGAGTTCTCAGTCTAACCAGCAAGGTAAGATTTATCTACTGTATGCTGCAAGTATTATGCGTTCATGTATTGTATTAATACATATATTTTTTGAGAAACTTGTAAGTTAAAAGGAACTCTGCTCATTTTTCATGACTTCTAGAAGTACAATGTTACTGCTCACTGCAAACAAATCACTAAACCTTACACATTAAGTGCCAAGAATAGCAGAAGACACTGGGTTTTGCAAGGGGAAAAAAGCTACCCATGGATTTTACCTTTTGGTTTCTCAGACTGAGCTGACAGAATACTTCTTGTAAGCAACTTCAGCTTTTCTTCTCTCTGATTAAATAGTCTCAAGTACATTTCACGCCAAGACTCATATTCCAGGAGGTTGTCATTTTTAAAGTCTCTCTGGCAGTGTTTTTTCCACAAGTGGTCAGACTCTTCTGTAAATGTCTAATTTGAACACAAAGTGTTTTAAATCAAAGATTTTAAAATCACATTTTCGAGAGTACCTGCAGACAAAGCCCAATTGCCTGGTGGAGAAAGGTGAAGAAAGGTACAGAACAAATCCCACACCACGCATGCTGTGACAGGTACCACCAACACAGAACATGACAATCCCATGCAGAGATAATGATTTCAGTCTAGAAATCACACAGTTGAATTCACATAGCAGAGCTTTATATTTGAGTTAATGAGCCATGTTTACAGGTTAGACTTGTTTCCAGCACAAGCTCAGGCCTCATCAGCTCTCAACTTTAGACATGAAGAAAAATGGCCAACTTGCACTACAAAGTGCTGCACACTCAGAACCCTGACATCCAAACACATCAAGGAGCTGAAGTCCTAACAGTATAAGAAATCTACCACACACATGAAATCTCACCCTAGGTACCTTTCAACTGGTATGCTTTACAGCCTTAACAGCTTGTAACTTGAAAACAGTTCTGACTTCCCCAGCTACTCAAGTGGTAAATACAGAAACATAGAATTGTTTAGGTTGGAAAAGACCTTTAAGATCATAGAGTCCAATCATTAACCTAAAACTGCCACATTCACCACCAAACTATGTCCTTAAGTGCCACATCTATACGTCCTTTAAAGACTTCCAGGGATGACGACTCCAACACTTACCTCCCTGGGCAGCTTGTTCCAGTGCTTGATAAATCCTTCCATGAACAAGTTTTTCTTAATATGAAAACAAAACCTCCCCTGCCACAACTGGAGACCGCTTCCTCTTGTCCTATCGCTTGTGACTTGGGAGAAGAGGCCAACTCCCATCTCACTACAGCCTCCTTTCAGGTAGTTGTAGAGAGTGATTATGTTTCTCCCTCAGTCTCCTCTTCTCTAGACTGAACAATCCCAGCTCCCTCAGCTGCTCCTCATGAGACTTGTTCTCCCGACCCTTCACCAGCTTCCTTGCCTGTCTCTGGACATGCTCCAGCACCTCCATGTCCTTCTTGTAGTGAGGGGCCCAGAACTGAACACAGTATTCAAGGTGCAGCCTCAGCAGGGCCAAATACAGGGAGAAAAATTGCTTCCCTGGTCCTTCTGGCCACTGTTTTTGACACAAGCCAGGATGCCATAGGCCTTCCTGGCCACACTGCTGGCTCATATTGAGGTGGATGTTAACCAGCATCCCTAGATTCTTCTCTGATGCACAGCTTTCCAGCCACTCAACCCAAAGCCTGTAGCACTGCCTGGGGTTGTTGTGGCCCAAGTGCAGCACCCACCACTTGGCCTTGTTAAAACCTCATACAATTGGCTCAGCCCCATGCTCTAACCTGTTCAGATCCCTCTGTAGAGCCTTCCTGCCCTCAAGCAGATCAACATTCCCACCTAACTTGATGGTCTGCTGTGGTCTTTTTTTCCCCTATTTTTATAAACATTGGCTTTCACTACCCACATTGGCTTTCACTTCATCAGGAGTAATAATTCTCCCAAACGCTTTCACTCCTGTCACTCGAGAAAGGGAAACTCGATAACAACAGCTGAATTGAATGGAGCAAGCATGCAAGACAGAAAACCAGTGTAATCCGTGGAGAATATCAAAAAAGGTGCATGGAAGAAAGAAACAGATGCCTCAAGTCCTTTGTGGTTCCCTGACTTGAACAAGGCAGAATTTACCGGATTACATTCCTCTATTCGAAACAACTGCTCTGGTGTGCAACGTGTTAGCACAGGCTCAAGAATTTCAAAGGGCACACCTCCTACTTCACGTAACACTATAAAAAAAAAGGATGGTACTTTAAGTACATCATTTATTTCACTCAATGAATAAACACCACTCACTAGCTGAAAAATTTAAATGCAAGTGAACTTGAGCAAGCATCATACAGAACACATGTTTTGAAGTCAGACTACTGAAATATTTATAAATCGGCAGTTCCATATTGACTGGCTGCTACACCCGAGGCTGGAGAAAGCACCTTTGAACAGCTATTGCCCCACCTTTACTGATGTGCATCGCTCCCTTCTCTGTCTATACAAGGGAAAGAACTCTTGATCATGAATTCTAATTTACAGTAAAGAAACATCTTTGAGGGAAAACAAATTAGCAGGCTTTTTGACAGGACATTAGAAGCTAACTACAACTGGAACTTTTAAAGAAGGTAAGCTTTCAAAAAAAACCCTATATCTTATCACAGCTCTAAATCCATTTTTAAGCACCTTTCAACCTGCTTTGAGTCACTGAAGGTAAGACAGTATCTTTTAGTAGGCCAGTAGCTGGCATGGAGGGAAAAAAAGAAACTTGCTACACTTTCAGGCACAGCCTTGCTACAAATGTCTTGAAGTACTCACAATCGATATTATTTTGAAGCTCACGGATGCACAGTTCATACAGTGTAAGCATCTTTGAAAGGCAAGGTGCTTTAGAGCCAGAGTAAACTTGCATTTTATTGTTCAGTCTCCGTCCTGTGAATTGAACTGTCTCACTGACTTGCTGAGGTGCTGCTACATCAGGTGCTAGGGAGGCTGCAAACAAAACACAAGGCATGGTTCCCTTTCCCTTTTGACATTTTACAATGCTTTAAAACATTCAGGTTTGAGAAAAACCCAGCTAGCAGAACACACGTACATCCATTTTTCTTGAAATACCAAGTTACTGAATTTCAGTTTGGGACTCTAACACACATTACACATCACCAAGTCCATTTATCATCACATAACACTAGGACACAGTGTACACTGCAGGTGAGCTGCACCAACTCAAATCAGCCTCACTTTATTTAGCTGGGGTCTACACAAGTTGTATTCATATCTAGATTACTCTGTTACCAGCCTACAGTATATTATTCAGCTTCCTGAATTATCCCAGAGAAACCAGAAGCTGCAATAGCAGTGAAGTTTCAAGTTCAGAGTGATATATCACTGAAAGCTCATAAGAGCTGATCGGGGAACCACTGGCACTTTATGTCACCTAACTATAAAGGTGCTAGCAAGTTTCAATGCCAAAGCTAGGCCTAGTGCTTCCTAGATTTGCTCTGCCCAAGATAATTTCTCCTAAGGCTTTGCCTGCTGTAAGGTATGGACAAGAGTAAAGATAAACGGAGCCTGTAGAGCTCCACCTGATCTACAGCTTCTCTACACCTGTGGTAACCTTCCACAGTAACTCTTTATTCACCAAGTCCTACGAGGGAAGTCTTTATAACCTCCTTCAGCTTCAGCATGATTTCTACAGATCAGAAGGCGAAGGTGAGGCATTTCCTTGCCATAGAGCTAATAGTTTATTAGGGAAAGGGATAAAGACTTCTCTGCATAGAACTGTAAAAATCTGCACCGCTTCACATTTATCACCCTCTCACCCTACTTACCTTTAAAGTCTGCAGCATATGGGGGAGATGAGATTGAGAGGCCTGTCAGAAATTTAGGCAGCGGAGTATTAAGAAGATCTTGAAGGGATGCCACCTTGGCCTGTACACAGTCAGGAAAACATTACAAATTTGGGGTTACCGAGGCTTAAAATTAGCTACAAAAAACAAACCAACTTAATCAAACTCCAAAGTTAGCTAGGATAACTAGAATTAATGCTTTTCTGCATTAAAATTTACTCACTGGATTACTCTTTAGCATACCCTTTCACACTCTACTTATCAAGACTACATCACACAACAAACTTAGCGGGATATCTGCAATCAGTACAGAAAAAGAGATTCAAGAGCAAAGTAGATGTGATTTAGCTGAAAGCCTGTTAGCTGAACACTATTGAGGTTAGACGCATGCAGAGAATGAGAAAACTGCAACATGACAAACCCACAATTAAATCTTTGAAGGCAAACTAAATGCCATACTCAAAGATAAGAAACAGCTTTATACCTGGTCCTATCAAGTCTCCTATATTTTGCTGAATAAGCCATTTAGCCTAAAATTTTCAGAGATAACCCCTTAAAAGGGGATTTAAAGATGCAGCAGTCTGATAAGTACAGGTCCCTATAAACACTCTGCATCGTGTGCAGCATATAAATTGGGCATTAGATGTCCTCCAGTTCTAAGGCAGACATTTACAGGCCAAAAGAAGTTCATCTCAGTGTCTTTAATAACTCTTCACAACCCCTTGAACATCCAAGATTTCTTCTCAAATGGTTTATGTTTGAGTATCACACACAAATCTCTAAATATTTCTCCATTTGGGCAGAAAAACACCACATTTAGATTGCAGATCTCCCACAATAAAGCATGGAGCTTTCACATCACAGTAAAGATAAAGGATTGAAGAGACCTCTAATTCCCAGTGCACAAAAAAGGAAATTAAAAGGTCTAATTAATATACATGTTTAGATCTATCTTATCTCAGAAGGAAGTACTTAAGCTTCTTCCACTTCAAGGGACTAGAACAGTTCACATCACAAACATGTACAGCTATTTTTATAAGTAGCACTGTGGTTTACTTCAGTGCAGTATCAAAAAAGTTTAGTTCCACTGCAGACCTCAAAATTCACTATTGGAGAACCACTGCATCTGATAAAATGACTGCTACAGGTTACAAATCAGGCTGCTCAAGAAAAGGAGAACATCTTTCCAAAGATAAGTATCTTTACTTTCCAGGTAAAAACCAGATCAGTTGTTACAGATCAAAGACTACTGCCATATTGGAAGTGATCCTAAAAATACAAGACTATTGTAAGCTGAAAGTATGCAATAAACAAGGGGTTTTTTTCCTCCAATTACCGCAATTATTGGCAATTGCTATGCAGTTGGTGTCAGAGCCACAAAATTTGTTGCTTCAAATACATACAGCTGAATTTCACTGAAACTTAGAGTCCAAAGAACTTCCCCATCTACAGTTTATTTGCTATTATCTCAGCTATGGAGTGGTTTACCTTTTTAGTGGGAGTTTCTGATTGATCACCTTCACATCTTTCTACAGCCTCCTCTTCCTCTTTTGCATGAGAAAATTGTGAAGACTTTTGTGGCAATGAGCTGTCCTCCTGCTGTTCATTGCACTTCTTTGGGCGCTCACCTGTAGAACAAGTCTTCCTCTTCCTTTTTTTTGTAATTTGGTCATAATTAAGATAATATTCAAAAGACCTAGTAGGGGACTCAAATTCCTCATCACTAGATAATTTGGCCTTTTGTTTTACCACAACCTTTTGGTTTCGCTTCTTCCCATGCTTAGTGTTTTTCTGTTTGGAAACACCTTTACTGCACTTTTCTTTCAGGAGTGACAAGTCCTTATTGGCTGCAGAAGAACGCTGCTTCTCTGAAACTTTCTTGTTGCCTGTGGAGGTTCTGTCTTTGAAGTTGCTTTCTTTAGCTTGAGGATTGGTAGCCTCTGAAGCATGCTTAGAAACAGTGTTGCTACATTCTTTATTATCACATTCTTTTTGAGACTCAGAATCTCTGCTTTGGGAGGTCTTTTCACTACAAGCATGCTGCTCGTTCAACTGTTTGTAAGTGGCAGCACTATTGGAACTTCCAGAGGCCAGTACAGATGTTTCAGGCTTCTCTGAAGGTTTAATATCCTTAGAAACAGAAGATTTTATCTCATCTTTCTCAGTATCTTGTTTTTTCCCTCGGTGACCACTGCAACATTAAGAAGAAAGTCATCCCATGCTACATCTGATGCCAATTTCTTGAAAAAAATCAATCCTTTTACACGTATTAGTAAAGCTACAAGTATTAAATCATACCATGTGTCAATTTTACAAGACCCAGAACTGTGCTCTGCTGTGTTCTTATTCTTCCATTATCAGTACAAAATACCACAGAAGCAGCTCATGGGTCCAGCACCACTAAATACCTCAACAAGAACTGACAAGATGTCAAGTGGGGAGTAGGGACAAAACTATCAGTAGGAAAACATGCCTGACAGTACTATTTGCTTATAACATGTTGGATACCACTTTTTACAGAAGGTTCCCTGCACGCTTTGTAACACAGACATAGTTCTTGAAATAGCTATGCTCTGTAGGTGACAAATCAGATACAGGTCGGCCTTGATGTTTTGCTTGTCACATACATCAGTATTTCAGTTTCCTGTTGTTTGAACAGCTTCAGATTTAAAAAGCACTACTTAAGTCAACCTAAACCTTTGGCTTTCTCAGCAAAACTACCTCAAATTGTCAGATGTTTGCAAAACATCTAAGCACAATCAGCCTGGCCACAACAGTGGTGGCCACTACGTTCTGAAAAATCACATCTCTTCAATGTGACTCCTTAAATATTGGAAGCTCCTCTCCATCCACGAGAACTTTGTAGGAAAAACCTGTAACCAAATCACTGGAGAGTTGCCTCACTTAGGCACCACCTCTGGGAATAAAAGCAAGCTTCCCACGTCCCTGAAGTGAAGAGCAGCGGCCACCATTGGCTTAGTCCTGCTTGACTCAGCTGGTACCAAAGAACTTGTACCAAGTCTGAGTGACAGCTGCCTAATTGACCAATATTGGCCACTCAGACTAATTTCTTCCATTCAATTTATGCATTTGTCCCAAAGAATATTTGTCATTCCAAACACTTTCCTAAGCTTTGTAAGACACATTATATAAAATTTACACTACAGTGTAATTAACATTTAGAAAAAAGTTAGTTCACACCTACCTTTTCTTTTCTGCAGAAGTAAGTTTTTTCCATTTTTTTACCAGGGCTTTAGCTACATTCCCAGCAGTGGCATGCTTCCTAAAACCATTAACTGTTTTGCCTATGCCAGTTTCCTGCCAAAGATAGCACAAGAAAGATGGGTAGAACAAATCATTACTAACAACCCAAACAAAACCTCTAAAGCTGCTGCTAACAGTAATAGCCTAGCAGTCGGAGCAGTCTTACGGCAGCTAAAGAAATACATGCTCTCTTTACACTGCAAACAGAACCAAAGGAAAGGTAGACATTTATAACCAAATATGGGAACTGAAATGCAGTCTTAATTCATAAAACTAAGAGAAGTCATTTTCCTTTATTAAATGTACATATTTCAGGAATTTCACTCAGCTCAAATACTTATGCCCACAAAATGCAAAATGCTCCAGTGAATAACATTAATCAAGTCAAAATCCCTCCAGGCTTATGCAGGTACATTTAGCATGTGGAGAGCATACACGATGGGCATATTGTCATCTAAAACACATCTCAACCAGGAGTCATTTAGGGTAGCAGGGTCAGAGGAACAGAGTTCACATGACTAAATTCAGTTCACAGTTTCAGGAAAAAGAGAAACTCGTCATTTAAAATCTGTCCTTAGCTGTTTTACCCCAGTACCATTATTTTCACATTACTATTGTGCCTTCAAGTCTTGCTCTAGGGAGTTTTATGTTGTTTAAGCACAACTATCTTGCAGACTTTAAGTGTACACAGAATCACAGGTGGGTTTTTTTAATCCTGTATTATCAGTAAGTAGCTCTGATTCATGAACTCTCAACTTTTAAGAGACATGCAAAACCTGGAATTCACTAAGTCAGCAGCAACAATTTACTAACTAGTGAAATGGTACATCTGTCAAGTCTGAACAAAAACTACACACGTGCTACTCTCACATAATCAGCTCATCACACCTTAAAAAGGACTTCCTTAAGTTCACTTTAAGGATATATAGCTTCCGTATAATTTGAGCAATACTGGGTTGTATTGCAGGATTATTTCCAAAAGCTGTTTATCTTCTTCAAACGCACTAAAATATGGGGAGTCATCAGTTGTAAGACATCTCTTTTCCTCTACTTGACTTGAAGGCTTCCATCAACTTCTGTCACATTATAAAACATGCAAGTTTCGTGGGAATATGAATTGTCTGCAGAAACCCTTTGTCACTATGAACTACTAATTGTGATATGGTATTATTTTGTCTTGCAATAAAAATACATAAATATTGCTGTGTTCTAGTTGAAGTTCACCTGTGTTTAGGCAGGCAAGTGTCTTAGCCTGAATAGGCCAGACAGTTATCTTAATCACCATATTTTTCTCTAACTCTTCAAAGAACTCTCTGAACAAAATATATTTTTCTTCCCATAATAGAGACGCATTGCTCATAATACCTAGAAGCTTCACAAACCAGTGTGAGAATTTCTAATATAATATTTGATAGGCTACAGCTTGGATAAGAATACAAGTCACAAGTAGCCTTACTTGGGATGCTTGTTCCTCAAATGCAAGAAATTAACCTTGAGCTGCTAACAAAAGAGCAGACTTAGACAACTGAACTAAAGAATGGTTCACTCTTATTTTTTTCTGTCTTAAGCATTGACTTTAAAGCAGTTTTACAATGTGAGGGAACCAATGCTGAGCAGCAAAGGATTCTCTATATGCTCAGGTTCCTGTTCCTACATTAGTCAAGTTATATGTCCAGCTTCCAGCCAACTTTTGGAAAAGAATCCATGGTTCCTTGTCAGTGCTCTAAATAAATCATGATTCAGTCAAAGTAAAAACACCACAAAACACATGGTCACTGTTTCTGTGAATGTAGATCCATAACATTTACACAGTAATTCACTATGGAAGATTCTATGTATTATTAGTCACTTACCACTAGAGTATCCAGTGATATATCCAAATCCTGTAGCACCTTGAGTGTTTTTATGATCTGGAAGGAAGCATTATATATATATTTTAAACAAATATTTTTAAGTTCCATTCTGTTTTACTCATGCTTATTCACATGTTAAATACAAAAAAACCCCACTCAACAGCGCTAGGAGAACTATCCAGTAACGCCAGGAAAATGTAAGTGCTCCTTCACATCCTCACTGCATGTCAGGGTTGTGCTTGAAGTCAGCGTTATGAACCAGCACAGTTCTGCCAACGCCTCAATTCCAGTAACACCAGAAAATCCAATAGGTATGAATTTACCACTACAGAGATTACATTAAAGGTCAGTAATATAAAACACGTCTGCACGCTCACAATCCTCATGTAGCTGTGACCCTCCTTTGTCACAAAGTCAATAGAAAAGCTGCATTACGCAGAACCACCACGCAAAAATCAGCAACATTCCCAGCAGGTCTCTCCAGCAGCAGCACCACTTCAACAGCTTGGGCCAAGTAAAGACAATAGAGCTGGTGGGAGCCAAGTTTAAAAGAAGAAAAAAAATAAAGGTTTTTGAAAACTTGACTGCAATTTGTACGTTAACAAAACAAGCACAAGCTAGAACTGGATACCTTGTGCTGACAAAGCATACAGCTGTTACAAAACTCAACGTTTCCATCAAAGCAGGAAATACAAATACAAAATTCAAATACAAATACAAAATGGTCACCTTTCTATGAGAAGTGTTCAATAACACTGAAGTCTCATTTACAAGCAGAGCATAAATTTCTTCAGCAATACAACACAATTTCTTCGGTAATGAATATATGGCACCTCAGAGTCTTGCAGTTGACCACGCACATGCAGTTCACTTTATCTTTCACAAACTTCCGTGACGCTACGTTATGCAGATGACAGAATTAATGTGCAACTGAAGTAACAGCATATTCAGGCTTTCACAAAGCCTGGAATCCTAGCCAAGTGTTTCAGATCATTTCCACTTCTAAACGTCATGGCAGGAAGGCAAAAGTGACTACCCAGAACGTTCCTCATTATAATAAGAGGCATGCCAATTTATATAATTGATGAACTGTCCTTTATCCTATTGGATATTGTTTCTGAAATGGTGTTGCAGAAGGTGGGAGAGGTACTAAAATAAGTGAGTAAATTTACAAATTGCACTAGGTGATATTTTTCTCTATTGTTGTTGTAATTTGCACTGTTCCTGCAACACACTAGTAGTGGAATCCCAGGCTTGATGCTCAATTTCACTGTTTACACAGGGCTCTATCAACATGCCTGGCATGCAGTCCTTCCTGTGAGTAGTCCAACCTGCACTACTGTTTCTGAGACCTAGAGAAGTAAAGGAGAAATGCTTTGCAGCCTGGGAAAGTGAGAAACACTGCAACAATAAGACATATACCTAACACCACAAGTAACAAAATCAACTCTCAAAAAGTTCAAACTATAAAAATCACAGGACACATATCTCTGTAAGCTACCTGACTAGAGTTTCAGAATCAATACAAAAGCCATGTGAAGTTCTGCTTATCTCCCTTTTGAAGAGCAAGACACTCCTTGAGCCAGTAAATTGTGTTAAGAATATAAGCAATGACGTTAAAAACGATTTTGTATCCCACAACAGCTACTCTTCCTTCTGAAAGCAATATAGGCTTAACATTTAACTTCTTCCAGATGCTTCACAAGTATAGGCTACATACTTCACAAGCTGGAGATTTTTGTAAATAATCCATCAGGGAAAGAAAAATGTGTTGCAAAGATACTGGTGTAGAAAAAAATAATAATAAATAAATAATTGCTCGCAACGCTACTCACAAGCATTAGAAACTATGTCAGTGGCAGATTAGTTCATCAATTAAATGAATGGGCATATGTTTCTAATTTCTTTTGCAACTAAAAAGGAAAGAACTCATTCCTGACAGGTTTGATTTTGCTCTATAGGATGACAGTGTGAACTACTGGGGGAAAAAAAAAAAAATCCCACAGGCCAGACACTTTAACACTGAAGAACTGAATGCTGAAGTTGAAGAGTACTAAAAGATATTTTCACCAAACTACAAAGATTAAGAGTTTCCTCTTGACTGGTTTTGGACTAAGTTAACGAATAAGCCAAGTTCGTTTCAGAAGAACAGATCCAGGAAGCAGGCAATTACCATTCACGCAACTTCAATCCACTAGGCTAAATCACAAAGGTACCTGGATGACAAGCACGACCAAATGTAGCCAACACATTTTAATGAAAGACAAAGCTTTCAAAGTTTTCCTAAATCAAAGACCACACTGTTCATTTTGCTTTCTTGAAATGTGTATCACATTTGTCAAATTAAGACAAACAAGAGAGTCTCATTAAAAAGACAACAGAAAGCCTTGATCAAACACTTTGACAAGCCTTTTAGAAGTGATCCTGATCTCTAGAAAGCAGGGAGCAGCTCAAGCTGCAGTGAGATCAGCAGCGATGTCTATACAGGCTTACCAAGCGAGAGAGAGCTTCATTTGCCTTGTACTGTAACTGTGCCATGTCAACAGCAGCCCCCACCTGCAGGTGGGAACCACCCATCTCCAAGCCCTTGGCATTTAGAGCCAAACTTACTGACAGAATCAGGAACATCAGTAACAGAGAAACTTTGTATTTATGCTATTTACTACAGAGTTCTAATTTCTCTATCAAAGACGAAGAGGGGCCATTTGCTTTTTAAAACACAAAACCCAAGCTCCAGTATCTATCAGACTTTGCTGAGGCCACAGCAAGAATCACTGTGAAGCACAAGACACAGCAAAGCCTACCACTGAAGCTAACGCTTGTTAGAAACACAAACTTTGGTGTCATGACATTTATATAATGCACCACTACAGCTACTCCATAAAATAAGTCAAAAAGAGAAAGTTATTTATCTGCAGCCTGTTCTTGCTCTAACCATATCTTACCATAGCATGTGTAGCTCATCTGACTTATCTCACTGGACTGTACACAGGAACCTTTTCCTCCAGGTTCTTCCATACACACAATACTAATGTAACCCTCCACTGGTTTTCAGACTATTTCATCTTGCATACTGCAATCAACCATACTCTCAAGGAGAAACTCTACTGACTTTAGAAGAGATGGTAAACTTTAAATTAAAAAAATATTAAGAACATAAAAGTTATCTCTATATACAACTCAAACTATTGTGTGTAAATCATAAATGATTTAGTATTTAGGATCCTAAATACTGGCTCGGGATTGCTCTTCTGGAGAGCAGCTCTGCAGAGAGACCTGGGAGTCCTGGCTGATAATAAACTAACCATGAGCCAGCAATGTGCCCTCGTGGCCAAGAGGCCAATGGCATCCTGGGATGCATCAAAGAGTGTGGTCAGCAGGTTGAGGGAGGTTCTGCTCCTCCCGTCCTCTGCCCTGGTGAGGCCTCATCTGGAGTGCTGTGTCCAGTTCTG
>WBNH01003224.1:162197-211662 GCA_013401255.1 Urocolius indicus
ATCCAGGTGAACCTGCTTCTGCAGGGGGCTTGGACTAGATGGTCTCTAAAGGTCCCTTCCAACCCCTACCATTCTATGATTCTCTGATAAACACGATCCATTCTAAAGAATGATCCAAAGCCTTTAGGACTGAGGGGTTTTTTTCCAATAAATGACCTTCTAAAGCAAGCTCAAGAGACAGGTCTCCATGCAACAAACAGATAACAGAATCAGAGCCTTATGGACAGAGAGATGGTCAGCCACTGGTGTGAGACAAAAGCAATATCAAAACTGAAAGCAAACAGACCGCAAGAACAGATCCTAGGCCCACCGAGTTTTGTCTCTTGCCCCTGCACCAGTGTTGCTCCATCATCCCTTATACAAGTGTTTGTATAGTCCCTTCATTCCTTCTAGCAGAGGCTGGACTCTCAGGAAGGATGGCATCGTTAACAAGTCTTCAGGCCATCTCTGGTCAAGTAACCAACTCAACATTTCCCCACAGTAACTTTCCTGCTTTCTCTCCTTCCCTCCTCACTAAGTAACTGTATTTCTCTTTCAAAAGGGATCCCTAAGATCATTTAGCTCACTCTCTTCTGTGAGAGAGACCATGAAACTTCACCAAGTCTCTAACTTCTGGCAGAGCCAGTCACCTTATTTGACAGAGCACTAATACTTGGAAGATGTACTGAAAAAATAACCCAATGGATTCCCAAGCAAGGAATTCCTATGCCCTCCATAAAAACAAAGCAAATAAAAACTGTTTATCTGAAAAGATTTCTCTACCTTTGTTTTCAGTTACTGAATCTAATGATCTCTTTCTGCTAATTAAAGGAGTCTTCCTTCAAACATCTTATACAACACAGAAATGTAAACACTAATCACACACTTCACCTTGGTTCTTTAGCAAGTTCACCAGAGCTATAACCATTCACTGGCTGCCTTATTACCTTTCCAGCTTGGCCATTTGTTTTTAAAAACAGTCCCTAGAACAGGCCTGTAATTGTCCCTCTAATACTATATAATGGTAATAACATAACCTTGCTAAGCTACCCAAAGATGGCATTTATTCCATAAGCCACTACATAGTGCTGCAATTTCATGCTCAACTGCTCATACATCAGAGCTCCAAATAATTTTCTGAGTCAATGCTTTCCAAAATACAGCCTCCTATCCTAAGTGACCTATATTCATAGCTCCTAGCTGTGACTTTCCACTAAGCCATGTTAAAATGCATGTTGCTCAAACGAATGTAGCCGATCAAACTTGGTTTATAGAAGAGCCTCTCTATTTGACACAAATTAATTCACTATTTGTAGCACTTCCCTACAATGTTTGCTGTCTTCTAAATTAAGAAAGATTTGAGTAGTATCAAGTCAAGAACAGATGCATAAATTACCCTCTCACCCCAAAATAAAACACCACAAACCCGCGACCAAAACCACAAATGAACAGTATTTTCTGATGAGGTCTGGCACTTATTTTTGGCGAGTGCAATTGAAACCCATTTTATATATTGCATCAGGTCCATAACATTGCTACTGTAATTAGCATCGTACAGAAGCATGCCTTAAGAGACTTGCATATATTTACGACAGTGTCAGCTGAATACGATTTAAGATCAATTTGGCAGTAAATATCTACCTAAAGTCTCATCAAGTGGCACAGACCATGGCATCATCTTTTAATTCTACATCAGTTACATTTCATGTGCGACATCATACAGCTGTTCAACACATTCCTTCATAATGAATGTCAATGAAAGCCACTTCATTTTTATGCATAAACAATAGCACAGTACCATTTTCTTGTCCTGCTGAACTTCCCTAGTACCTTGAGCACCACTCAATACCTAAATCATTAGTTCTGTTCATTCTTTGGTCAATTTTCTGAAAGCTCACTGATGGGGCTATTAATCCTCACACGTTAAGAAGCCTTTCGACATGAACAATCAATGATCCACATCTTCCCTGGTTACTATCAGATCAAAGTGTACTTAGAAATTATTTAGAAGTGCCACAACAAATATTATTCTTAAGCCTGGAACAGAAACATTTGATGCCACCAACACTCACCTACGTGCGCATTGTAATACTGATTTATTATTACTTTCCCATATACCTAAAACTTTCCTCTTTGCCTTTAAACATAATAACCACATTTTTTTCCCATTTTATTAGCAGTGCATTTCATGACTACCAATTTATGGCTATCAGTTTCTCACTTCCCCTACCACTTCTTAGGCTCTGTTATCCGTATATACTTCTATTTCACTAGACAGTTTTCTCGGGAACAGTAAAGTGCTGCAGCACCACCATTAGACCCATTTTATGCAGCACCTCCTTACAGTCCTGACACATGAAAACTGTGCATCTCCTTCCTTAACAGAGCCAAATCTGCCACAGTTATTCACATTTTTCACTGGAGTTGAGTGTCATTTGAAACTTACTGGTCTGGGGTCACTTAAAAATTAATTACCTCTTTCTTTAAATCTCTTGGTTCAGATTAGCATATCAACACCATCCCCAAGTATTAAAATAAATAAATCTCAAACACTATAATATCTGATCAAAACACGTGAAAAAAAATTTTAGGCTCACTGACCTGCAAATTAAAATATTTGAAGAAACACCCACACAGATGTTTGAGTTTTTGACAAATACAACCCACACCACTGGCACTCGGGAAGATAAACCATTACTGGCTCAGAAAAATCAGTATTTCCTACATATGCGTACATACACACACTGAAAACACACAGTAGACATGATTAATAACTATGCTTTTCAAGCTGATTAACTACCAAACACAATGCAGATTAAATTTCACTGACGCCCTCTGCCTGCAAAATACTTCCACAAACTTGTGTCGAGTTTTAACATCTTGGAACACTATCATGGCGAATGAGCTGTACTTTCAGATTGAATTTAACTCTCAACAAAACCTACATGATTTTGAATACACATTCTTCAATCAAATGCCATTAATTACTTTGTAAAACACTGAGGCCATATGGGCACTTACTGCTTTGCTTCCCCGTCTGCCTCTCAGAACCTCAAGTGTCAAGCACAGCCTCCGCAGGCAGTTGTGATGCATCCCCCACTGATGTTTGCTTGCTTCCTTATCTAGCCCTTGCAGCTACTGAGCAGTCCTACAGAGGTTAATTCCTTCTAAAGATAAAAGTAGCTTTGTTCTTTATGCACAAGGAACAGCAAGGCGACAGCTCCCGTATCTCTAGTTAAAACAAAAGCAGAAACACCTATTTCACGAAGAAAACGCTTTACAAACACAGAGACTGGCACCCCAGCTGACGCTGCCGTGTTTTGACCTTGACCTTCTGCCCAGGCTGATGTCGCTTTACTCAACCAGGGCTACCCGTCAGATAGAAACAACGTGATACCCGGCTTTGGTTGCCCTTCTTCTCCTCATCTAACTACACGCAGGGGCTCTCGGCCACCCCCGCAACCCTTGAGCCCGCATCCCCTGGGGAAACAGCCACACGAACCCTGCGCTCCTTCAGCCCCTCCCGCCCGCTCACCGCAAGGCAGGGGAACGAAACGGAGACCCAGCGCCGCGGTTCCACGCTGAGCACAGCGGGAACCCCTCAAACCCCTTCTCCTGCTGCTCGCCAGCGCCGGCAGCAGGGAGTGGGGGTGGGGGAACACGGCAGCGTGCAAGGGCAGCGCAGGCTCGGCGCGGCTCCGCGCTTGGGCTTGTGGCCGCTCCCCCGCCGCCACGTTACACGCGTGCACGGAGCCACATCTCGCATCTGTGAAGGGAGCCGGCAGCCTCCCGCTGGCCCCGGGCGCACCGCACAGACGGCGCGGCCGCGGGAGGAGTACCTCTGCCGCATCGCGGGCACGCGCCAGCCGCTCCTTCAGCTGCAGCACGCTCTGCGCCGCGCCCCGCCCCTCCGACATAGCAGCGGGCGCGACCGGCAGCGCAGCGCAGCCCAGCCCAGCCCAGCGCGGCGCAGCGCAGCCCCGCCGGAGCCGTTCGCCCGCCGCTCGCGTCTCTTGTATCCGCGCCCGCCGCGCCATTGGCGGCGATGGGGCCCCGCGGCGCTGCACGCAGCATCGCTGCACCCCGCCGCCGCCGCCTTCCCCCGGCCGTGCCGCCGCTGCCCGCTGTGTCCTCAGCTCCCGCTGCTGCCTCCCTGCCCCTCACCGGGCCCTGCACGCAGCCGCGCGCCTCCGCCGGAGCTTTGTGAGGAACCGAAGCCCTGCGGCCGCTGCCCGGCGGTGTCACGAAGGCAGGCACGGCCAGCGGGGCCCGAACAGAAGTGGCCCTTCCCTGTCAGGCTGTTTGCTACCAGACTATCAGCAGTAATAAAATCTGTGTGCTTCTCTTTGCTCTGCTCCTTTCGGCTGTGTTTAAGTGTGCTGAACAAGCACATTTATAATTGCAGTGGGACCATAGAGGTTAGCAGGGTGGGGAGACGGCGGGAGCAACGCTATGGGATGCTATGGAGCAATGCCATGGGATACACACTCATCCAGCAAGGGCAGGCCATCAGTAAAGCCAAGCCAGCCCGTGGAGAAGCCCACAGAGGTCTCTGTCCTCTGGGTGCACCAGGCGGGAAGGACGCTGTTAGCATAGAATCATAGAATGGTAGGGTTGGAAGGGACCTTTAGAGATCATCTAGTTCAACCCCCGAGCTGTCAGAGCCATTCGCTCGTGCAAACTTGTTCAGTTACCTGCAAGCAATCATAAGGTGTGTGGCACTTCTGTTGACCCTACCTGTCTGTAAGGATTGTGTAGGCGTAGCAAGGCGAAGCCTATGAAGATGGGACTGGCACCCACAGGCACCTTGCTGCTGTCCCAACCTGCAGTAAGCAGTACTCGGGCTGAAGAGAACTGTTCCTTCACTCCTGGCTTATTTACAGCCTGATGCTTTTTAAAATTTAATTTTCAGAGGGGAACAGCGCTTTTGGGCCCTACAGCTTTTAGCATGGCTCCTGCCTGCCTTACCAAAGGTTACAGAAAACATGGGGCAGGGAATCGGTCCATGGTGCTGTATGAATCACGCAGCTGAAACGGGATCTCTGCCGCAGAGCATGCTGAAGCTGAGCACGTGCTTGAAAGATTCCAGGCTGTATGAGTCCCTCCTTAAATAAATCTACAGGTTTGCAATATTTCCGTGGAAGTTAATGTAGATAAAATTAAAACAGATACCTAGAACACCTTTCACTCTTTAAAACCATGGTTGGGGGAAGCGTTAAAAAGAGCGTACCCCGTCTGAATTATAGAAGAAGGGTTATACTTACATTAGGGTTACTGGTGTTGCAAAATAGATCTTATTACAGCTTGGCACAGCACATAGCAAATTTATCAGGAGGGAAACCAAAATAGCTGGTAGATAGAATGCTCAGGTTGGGTATAGAAAAAACCAAATCTAGGTCCCTGTTGCAGACTGGCTCTCAAGGTCTCATGCTCGACTTTTATTCAACAGAATAACTCATTTTCACAGTGCATAGAGACTTCATCAACCCTACCTTAAAATCAGCCATCTGCAAGTAGTTACTTTTCCTTTATTTTTCTGGCCCTTATAGTGCGAAATAGTATGGCAATTATGCAGAGAGAAAATTTGGAAGAGATTCAGCCGGCACCAACATTATAGTGAAAGTCATCTTTGAGCAGGGAAGTTGACGCTCAGATTGTCGTTTGGATTATGTGATTGAAGGTAGATTTCCCATATGTTGCTTAATTTTCAAGTTACCTGGGATGAGGGAAATCTTACTGCACTTCTGCCCAGTTATTCTGAATCATCATTATTTCATGCCAATGAAGAGGAAGAAAGCACTTAAACTCTCAGAAAACTTTACTAGAGCAAGAGAACTGTCTCTAACCCAGATCTAATTTGAACATTTGTCATATCACCTGTCATAACTTTGGCAGAGGAACTTGGCCCTTCAAAACTGATGGCCAATGCTGATTGTTACAAGGATTTGACTTCTATTAGGAAGAAGTAGAGTTGCCACACACAAGAATACAGCTCCAATAATTGCTCTGTCAGTATATGCTTGAGGGCTGTCTTGTTCCATCAGCTCTGCTTTGAGGCCTGCAAGCTCTCATCTCATCCCTAGGGACCTCTCCATGCCCTACTGCCAGTGCTCATTGAGTTTCCAAGGAGTGAGTGAAGACAGAAGACAAGTAAGCTTTGTATGAGCTAAGGCGAAGAGCTAGGTGAGAGTTTCTAGGGCTGGATCCATGTGAGAATCTATTCAGCAATAAACTGGGAGCAAGTGATTGAGCACCAGGAGAGGTCTGCCTTATGGAGGAGGTTGGAGTGACCCAGCTGGGGCTGGGTGTTTTGCAGAACACAGTTCCACAAAGCCACCTTCAGTGAAATCAAGGCCTGTGCATTTGATCCTAAACAGTAGTAGTTCACACATTTATTCAGCAGCTTAAAAAGAAGACACTACATTTCCACTATTGAAAAGACTGCAGATCCCACTAAAATTCAGTATGCTTTCACAGTTATCTCCAATCTGCATGAACAGCTCCAGGCTTCCTAAAGGCATTACTGCTATAAATTACTCAATACATTCAGATTAATGCATTTAAAGTTATTTTTCTAACTCTTATAGTCAACTAAATGTGGGCTTTGAGGGATGTTCATAGTGTTTGGCTGAGCATACACAAAAGGTTCAGAGCAAGCAAAGCAGTCACAATCTGAAGTTGAGGCTGAGTTTTGGTAACATCTGTAGTTGACCAAGGTAGATCTCGATGTGGCCATGGCTGTGAAACTCGTGTTCCACCACCAAATCAAAGCATGCTGACTTCAAAGAAAAAGCTTTACATTTTCCAGAAAGAGTTCAGAAATGGTTGTACATGGATTAGGAAAGATGGTTGTTGTTGCCTTAAGGCCTGTGTCTGCTGATACAAGAACTTTCCCTATTGCTGATTCTGACTTATGCGCTTGGAACAAATAATAACAATTATTCTTGTTTATTGGACTAAGAACAAATCCCTTGAAATGTTTGGGCTTTTTTCCTCTCCAAAATTCTTAGAACAATACTACTTGACCTGCTACTCCTGTGCAGATTGATAGTATTGTCCTTAGTCACTCACATAGACGAGTTCATTATGGAACAAATTCAATATTTTTTCCCCAAGATTCACTCGTACCTAAAAGGATACATCTTGAGAGGCTTAAAGTGTTGCCAAAAAGTGTACTACCTCTGCTTTTGACTAAAAAGATAATTCATGACTTGATTGCAAGGATTTCATCAGCACAAAATATTTTATAGTAATTAATTTATACGCCATTAAAAAGGAATAAGCAGAAAGACAACAGTTTTTTTTTTTTAAGATATAAGAGGGGGAAGTTAAACATATTAAAGTTTTATTTTTTTAAAAAATGTAAATTTTAGCTTATCCTGGTACTGCTTATTTTTTAAAAGACTTTGTTGTGTTCAAATTAATAGAAAATGAAAATTAGTAGTTCCAAAGACCAGTTTGCATGGCACATGTATGCTATCAGTTGTCCTCTGTTGGATGTTATGTTGAGCTATGTATTTGAGGCAGAAAAGAGAAATATATGGATATATAAACATTTTATTTTCTCATAAACATATGAGAAAGAAAAAACACAGTAAGAATTTCCAAAAATATGTCTTTAAATAAGGCTTCAGCTTGATGTTTTTCACAGCTATGGCCCTATTTTTCATAAGGAAAGCTATTAGGAGGGTTTGGCTTTACTTCTGCCTCCTTCACTCTGTTTTCACATGCTTGGTCACCTCTAATTCCCTCTTCTATTTTTTTCATTATTATCTTGTAACTTTTTGTAATTCCACTAGCACAGCAATGTCCTTTTGTTCAAAACAAGAAGTGTTGTTCTGCAGCAGTTGTTGTAATAGCCCGTCCAAGCCTGGAGGCAATTAGCTAAATCTACCAAATGAAGCATTACACAAAGTAGAACCAAGAGAATATCTTTCCTTCTTCTGACTTCCACGTCCCCCACCATCCTTCCCTTCCCATGCAGTCAGTTGCACCCTGGGATGAAGTTCTCCCGGGATGTGGAGGTTTGGCTTTGTATTATTCCTGATGGTGACTTGCACAAGAAGTGGAGGTAAACTATGCCAATGTATGGTATAACCCACTAGGGTTGATGATTATTTCAGATCATTGAACAGTATAGTCACTGAAGAGTTAGGGTTGAAAGGGACCTTCAAAGATCATGCAGTTTAATTCCCCTGCCATGGGATGCCACTAAGATGATCAAGGATCTGGAGCAGCTTCCTTATGAGGAAAGGCTGTGGGAACTGGGGCTGTTTAGTCTAGAGAAGAGGAGACTGAGGGAGGATCTTATTAATATTTAAAAATATCTAAATGGTGGGTGTCAAGGGGTTGGGGCACTCCTTTTTTCTGTTGTATCTAGTGATAGGACAAGGAGTAATGGAAGGAAAGTGGAACACAAAAAGTTCCACTTAGGGAAAAACTTCTTTACTATAAGGGTTAGGGAGCCCTGGCACAGGCTGCCTGGGAACATTGTGGAGCCTCCTTCTCTGGAGGTCTTCAAACCCTGCCTGGGCGCATTACTAAGTGACCTGATCTAGGTGAACCTGCTTCTGCAAGGGGATTGGACTGGATGATCTCTAAAGGGCCCTTCCAACCCCTACTATTCTATGATTCAGGTTGCTCAAAGCCTCATGCAACCTGACATTGAACATTTCCAGGGATGGGGCATCCACAATTTCTCTGGACAACCTGTTCTAGTGTATTACTACCTTCAGAATGAAAAATAGCTTCCTTATTTCCTATCTAAACCTGTCACCCTCCCCAAGCATACTGGCTTTCACCTAAGCACCCAACTTTAAAACGAGGACAACTTACCCAGGACAATTAGACCTGCTGTGGACCTACCATCTTCACCTTCTCTTCCCTTTCCTCTGCTGTACCTGTGCATTTGGAGGGTCCAGGCTTGTCCTCCTATTTTCTGGACACCAGGCAGCCTCAGGAAGCTGAGCTTCCGTGGCAGGGCAGAGGCAGGGAGTGAGGCACAGAGAGGAGGGGTCATTTTAAAGAGCACTCGAGTGCAGGCTCCAGTCTATTCTGCGAAGTGTCACACTGGAAACCACAAGCTGGGACTAGTGGCCTCTGATCTTTCTCTCTCTTTTTTACTACATTTTCTCTCTTTTTATCTTCTCATTTTCCAAGGAAGAGGCATTTGCACTGACAGCTTCTGGGACAGCTCTGGGACAACATTTTTCTGAGGAGGGTAAGGGGATTTTAACTCCTCACTTTAATAGTGTTTTGAAGATAACTTTTTTTTTTTGTGAGGGGGGGAGGGTGTTGAATGCATTGTTTAGGGGTCTCCATGGGTCCTTTAGACCTTTGGCATGAGTTGTTCTTAAGCTAAAATAAATTAGATGAAAGCAAACAGCTATTGAAAACAAAATCATGCAGTATTTTCAAAGTCCAGAAACTTGGATTTACTATAAGATCATTTGATTTGTTTCACTGGTTTTGCATGTCCTGTCACATATGTGTTTGTACACTAAACTAACAGGTGACATTTCTGCTGATGGAAAAGTGTTTTCCAGGAGAAAATTTTGGAGAATGGACACATATTTGAACAGAGAACTTAAACATATTAAATGAGCTCTGCAATGTGAGGCAATAAACGTTAAATGCTGCATGTATTAAGGTTTTTAAGTTGCAGGTCTCTAATAATATTTAGAATCACAAATATGACTGCCAAAAGAACATGCCCTTGCCAGCTGTAAAGTTGTGGCTATTAATATGCAAAGCTATAACTACATAGATACTATAGAAAGACATCCACAAGTTCATTCTTGCTTTTATTCTATAGCAACAAATATACATGACATTTGCAATATCATAGGTTTTTTTTTTTTTGCAACAGAAGTTGTGTTAAACAAGCAAGTATACTAAAACACCAACTATATCTCCAATTGAACCTGTCTTAAAATGGCAAGCTGCTGGGAGGTTGCTATTCTGGGAGGTGACTCTGATAGCTCTCAACAGATGCATCTCCTGGAATGCAGCCGGAGCAGGGGGAGCCGGGCAGCAGCTGACCCTCGTGTTGGCACACCAACATATTGGGGCTCGCAGCTCACGTCAGCACGGGCTGACACTGACACTTGAGGCACACATGGCCCTTTCCCTCGACTGCTCCACACACGGTCAGCAACCAGCAGCAGCACCAAAAAAAAAAAATCCTGGTGCCCACAGACAGCAACCATTCCTTTCTATTATTAAATTATTATTTTGTGACACTCTGTGTGATTCAGGAAAAATTGATGTGCTGAGATTCTAGGTAGAAATATTACTGAAGTCTTTTTATTAAGTTATCTAAAAGAATCCAGGTGGGTTTTTTTTTTTGTCATCGAGTCGCATTTCTTCATGTTCTGGTTTTTACGAGCACAAGGATCACAAAAGAAATTAGCATGTATAAATTGTTTTAAAATCAGTGGATATACTGGAGAAAAATGGTATGTTTGACTTTGAATGCTGATCTCAGCAATTCTGGTTAACTATGGTATTGAAGATAAGTGTTTTCCTTCAAGGTATATTTGCATATTTGAAAGAGCTCGTTTGAAAACTGCTTAGGGGCTGTCTCATCTTACATTTAACAAAAACATGGCTCTTCATTTCAGCAAGAGCTGGAACTTGCCTAGAGATGATACATGTAATTCAAGTATCTGTTCTAACGTAGCTGTATGGGAGGAATTCTTACCATAACACATGAAGAACTTGTTTAGAGTTCTTTGCTAGAGTTTGCGTGACATTTTTTCTCAAATAAAAGTTAGACATCTTCTCTCTACATCTCCACAAAATCCTGAAAGTAGGATTACACATTTAAAATTCTTGATATTAAAAACACAGAAAAAGTGCTATGAATAGACAGTATTTGCAAATCTGACATGGGAAATAGAATGTCATCCGTCTGGAAAACCAAAAGTTGCAAAAACCTGAAAGCAGTTTGGAGCAGGTCCTATATATTAAATTAATATGACATCATACTAAACTTCAGTTTCTTTTTATGTCTTATCTTGTTATTTTGTTTTGTTTTTTTCTTTAAGAATCATTTCCATTCTTAGTATTTGCTGGTGAAATTCTCAATTCACCTCTAAGTCTATACAAGCCCTGGATTAATGAGGTTGGGGGCCTATATATTTCCTGGGCCTCTGACTAAAGAGCTCAGGTCTAGAACTTGGTTGATTTAAATATATTTTTACAAAGTTTCGCACCCTCAAACTCATTCAGAGTATTTAACTCTTTGAATGTGGTGATAATGAGTGAATGTTAATTCATTACCTTGTCATTACTTGCGGATGAATTCTTCACACTTTGAGTATCGATTGTTATTAATCTAGCAGAGTATAATAGTTCTTACAAAGACAGATCATCATATATATGGTATGCTTTTGTGTCTATTATGTGTATTGACAAAGGTTAGATTTGTTGCATAATCACATAGCTATTAAATTTCACAACTGCAGTGTAGCTCTAAACTGTTTCATTTTATTTTTAGCAAGCCTTTGGCTGTAGTATTTCATTGCAGTCATGGCCCCTAAGAAGAAGAATGTGAAAAAGAACAAAGCAGATATCAATGAAATGACCATCATTGTGGAAGATGGCCCCCTCAGTAAACTAAATGGCTTGAATGGACTCTTAGATGGAGGAAATGGCTTCAGCTGCATCTCATCTGAAGTTTCTGACCCGTTATATAGCCCGAACCTCTTGGAAGGTCTGAGCAGAATGAGGCAAGAAAATTTTCTTTGTGACTTGACTATCAGTACCAAAACCAAATCCTTCAATGTTCACAAGGTAGTGATGGCTTCAAGCAGTGACTACTTTCACAACATCTTAAAGAAAGATCCATCCACTCAAAGAGTAGACCTCAATGACGTATCCCCAGTGGGTCTAGCTACTGTTATCGCTTATGCTTACACTGGAAAACTTACTTTATCACTTTATACAATAGGTAGTATTATTTCCACAGCAATTTATTTACAGATTCACACTCTTGTAAAGATGTGCTGTGATTTTCTAATCCAAGAAATCAGCGTTGAGAATTGTATGTATGTTGCCAATATTGCAGAAACATACGGACTGAAAACAACCAAGGAAGCGGCACACAAGTTTATTAGGGACAACTTCATTGAGTTTTCAGAAACGGATCAGTTCTTAAAACTTACATTTGATCAGATTAATGAACTTCTTGCAGATGATGACTTGCAGTTGCCTTCTGAAATTGTTGCATTCCAGATTGCAATCAAATGGCTGGAATTTGACCAAAAAAGAGTAAAGTTTGCTGCCGATCTCTTAGGTAACATCCGTTTCGGTACCATCTCAGCCCAAGACCTTGTCAATTATGTTCAAACTGTGCCAAGAATGATGCAAGATGCAGACTGCCATAAGCTCCTAGTGGATGCCATGAACTATCATTTGCTTCCCTATCACCAGAACACACTTCAGTCCAGAAGAACAAGGATCCGTGGAGGTTTCAGAGTCTTAGTTACTGTTGGGGGACGCCCTGCTCTAACAGAAAAGTCTCTTAGCAGAGACATCTTATACAGAGACCTCGAAAGCGGATGGAAGAAGCTGAGTGAAATGCCTGCTAAAAGTTTTAATCAGTGTGTCACGGTGATGGATGGATTTCTCTACGTGGCTGGTGGGGAAGACCAGAACGATGCCAGGAACCAAGCCAAGCATGCAGTCAGCAATTTCTGCAGGTAACTGGTTATCTATTTCAAAGGGATGGAGATACCTATTCCAAACAATGTAGGTAGATAGACTAAGCTGGTTTGTGACATGCAGTATGAGCTACTCAGATAAATAGAAAGGGGACAGGGTGCGGGAGGTGTGTATGGTATTCTGTATTGAAGTTTAAATGAACAGAAATATGCAACTGAAGTTATGCAGAAACTTCAGCATGGTTACACAGGCACAATGAGAAGCGAGAGAAACTGAGAAAACTTCCTCTGAGTGGGGCAAGTAAATAGCAATATAACCAGGAAGTTCTGGTGTGTTCTAAGGTATCGTTAAAATGTACCAAATAAGACAAGGTGAAACTTTTTACATTTCAAGAGCTTCTGATGCCTCACAGAAAGTTCTGAAAAACACCTTTTAGGTATTCTAATAATGTTTTCTAAGCCACCATGTTTTCAATAGCCATTACACTGTGTTTCATATCCTTTAGCTTTTTTTTATTTATCAAGAGTTTAGAAAAAAAATGTCACCATCTCTTGAAGGCTATATTTGTCTTCTAGAGTGTGCTCCAAATAATACCTCACTTCTGAAATATTACAGTCATCCAAGGACTGCACTAATGATAGCAAAGTCAGAAGAGCACATAGGCTAACATGCAAGAGCTATATGGATGGTACTCGTTTTTAGGTAGTTCTGCCTAAAAGCTGTCAGCACACAGTAGATTGAAGCAAAGGCTGGAGGTAGGAGAACTCGGCTTTTTACTCACTAAGAGACTATGGACATGCAATGTCAATGCATAGCCTGCATCCTGAAGGAATATTCAAGTAACTTCCCCTGAGGACATCAACCAACACACAGAGTGAATGAGGTTTAGCCTTGGCTGTGTGCTAGGTGCCCATCAAGTCGTTCTATCACTCCCCCTCCTCAGCTGGACAGAGGAGAGAGAAAGAAATGTAACAAGAGCTTCAAGTCAAGATAAGGACAGGGAGACCACTCAGCAATTAGCATCACGGGCAAAACAGACTCAGCTTAGGGAGAAATGGTTTGATTTATTAAGAAACAATCAGAACATGGAAAATGAGAAATAAAACCAAAATCTTAAGACTCCTCCCTCCACCCCTTCTTCTACTCAGGACTCAGAGCTACAAGGGAATGGGGGATGGAGTTTACAGCCAGTTAATTACAAATGGACTTTGCCGCTACTTCTTCTCAGGGGGAGGCCTCATCACACTTCCCACTGCTACACTGTGGGGTCCCTCTCACGGGAGACAGACCCTCATGAACTGCTCTGTGTGGGGCCTGCCACAGGGGGAGCTCCTCACACCCTGCCCCAGCGTGGGTCACCCACTGGGAGAACAGTCTTTCAGGGACAGACTGCTCCAGCCTGGGTCCCTCGCAGGATCACCAGTCCCAAAAGCAAACCTGGTCCATCGTGGGTTCCTCTCCACAGGTTCCCAGGTCCTGCCAGGAACTTGCTCCGACACGGGCTTCCCACAGGGACACAGTCTCTTTCAGGCATCCACCCACTCTGGCGTGGGGTCTTCCATGGCCTGCGAGTGGATCTCTGCTCTCCTGTGGCCTCCATGGACTGCAGGGATAGGGCCTCACCATGGGCTGCACCACAGGTCACAGGGAAATCTCTCTTCCAGTGCCTGGGCACCTCCTCCACCACCTTCTCCACTGACCTTGGTGTCTGCAGAGATGTTGTTACATTTCCACTCCCTTCTGTTGTTACTGCAGTTTTGCAACTTCACAGCAACTTCTTCCCCTTCTCAAATCCATTAATCACAGAGGTGTTACCTCCATCGCTAATTGTCTCAGCCTTGGTCATTGGTGGGTCCACCTCGGAGCTGGCTGGCATGGGCCCTATCTGATACAGGGAAAGCTTCTAGCAGCTCTTCTAGAAGCCGCCCCTGTAGACTCTCATTACCAAAACTTGGCCACACAAAACCACTACAATGGTGTAATGTACTTTGTCAGAAAAATATGTCATGTAAAGGAGATGCTGCTGTTACTCTCCTGACCTTTTGCCTTTAACATATGCCTCACAGTTTCACAAAAAGCTGTGTGCTTGGTGCACATCTTGCTTGTGGGAAGGAGGTGGGAGAATACTTTGTGGTCCATGGCTAAATGAGGTCTGCTCCCAGTTCTGCCAGTAAGCTTGAGCACATCAAGTCACATCACTGTGTCTGTGCACTTGCTTTCAGAGACAGTGCTCAATGACAGATAACAATTTGTATTTACTTACCTGTAGTCTTTTTCCCACGTGATTCTCTTGTTTCCTTGGCATGCAAGAGGAGAAATGTATGGGCCTACCAGTGTACCTCAGTCAACTCCTTTAGGAGTCATTATTTGCTATTTTCTGTTTCAAAATTACTTATTTAAACATCAAGGACAGAAGAGTGCTCAGATAGGAATGGTGTAAAAATGAAAGATGTGTTTTCCATATAAATCTCACTCCACACAAGCTTCACAGAAAGAATACTTGCTGTTTAGAAAGTATTAAAAAGGTGCAGGTGTAAACTATCTCCTAACATTTTTTTAATGCCTTTGAGCAAATTTCGACACACTTGTTGTAGGCATAAATGGAAAAAAAACCTCACACAATTTCTATTGTGTGAAGGCATCTCTTCTCAATATTCTAATGAGGTTATTGTTTAGCCAGGAGTATAAGTTTCACTCCACTGACACCTAATGGGCTGAAGAACTTCATGCCTGCAGCAGCAGAGGGACAGAGACAGGACAGCAGGATTTAGCAGAGCATTATGCAAGACAGTTACCCTCTCTTTCTTTAATGCTTCCAGATACGATCCTCGTTTCAACACCTGGATTCACCTGGCAAGCATGAATCAGCGGCGCACCCACTTCAGCCTGAATGTGTTCAACGGCCTCATTTTTGCAGTGGGTGGTCGTAACTCAGAGGGTTGCCTGTCCTCGGTGGAATGCTACGTGCCTGCAACGAACCAGTGGCAGATGAAGGCTCCGCTGGAGGTGCCCAGGTGCTGCCACGCCAGTGCGGTGGTGGACGGCCGGATCCTGGTCACAGGAGGTTACATTAACAACGCATACTCTCGCTCGGTGTGCATGTACGACCCTAGCAAGGATAGCTGGCAGGATAAGTCCAGCCTCAGCACCCCGAGGGGGTGGCACTGTGCAGTGTCCCTGCTGGAGAGGGTCTATGTCATGGGTGGGTCTCAGCTTGGGGGACGAGCCGAAAGGGTCGACGTGCTCCCCGTGGAGTGTTACAGTCCTTACACGGGGCAGTGGAATTATGTGGCACCGCTTCAGACCGGGGTTAGCACGGCTGGGGCCTCCACTCTCAATGGGAAAATCTACTTAGTGGGAGGCTGGAATGAAATAGAGAAAAAATACAAGAAGTGCATTCAGTGCTATAACCCAGATCTCAATGAATGGACGGAGGAAGATGAGCTGCCTGAGGCCACTGTGGGTGTATCCTGCTGTACGATATCCATGCCCAATGCCAAGACAAGGGAGTCCAGGGCCAGCTCAGTCTCTTCTGTCCCAGTCAGTATTTAAAAACGGGTCTAACCAGCAGTAAGGAAAAATGTTTACCAGCACAACACAGCACAGCAGTATAATTAACCCTTTAAGCAGTACTTTTGTGATTATATGGAAAAAAAACATCCTTTGCAACAGTTTTAACAGTGCAAATTAGCCAGTTTTCATCATCTTTAATACAGGTGGCACGAAACAGCATGTTAGGGAAAAGGTGAATTTTTTTTAGGAGGAAGGGAGAGTTAACCCATAATTGCAGAATTTTGTTCTCTTCCTGATTTTGCCACTGACTTACTGTACCATCCATGGCAAATAATTCTATTTCTTCTTGCCTCGGTTCCTTACCTGTGAAGTAGAGATAAGTTTGCTTCAGAAGATTGTCGTGAGGCTTTTTTAATACTGATTTTTAAATGCTTTCAGATCCCAAAATGAAAATCAAATATTTCCAGTAATAAATCTCAACATACATCAGAAATGTGCTATGTCATGATAAAATTGATCAGTTTTGTTCTTTTCTGAGCATTTCCTATTTTGACAAACAGAAACCTTCAAAACATAGCATGTACATAATTTCCTTTTGGGGCAGTAGTACTCACAGAAAATTCAAAACATATTCTGCTTCAGAAGTTAGTAAGAGATCTCTGTCTTCTGCCATGAAAGTCCTTAATTCTCATTTCTAATTCTGTGACATGGCTTTCAAAACCTGAATCCACAAAATACCTTCGTTCCTGTAATCATTGTGGGCCAGCCCTAAGGGCTGCCTTGGGTGCCAGGTGTCTCTCCTGACCTCCATGTCAACATCAAGGAGCAGACCACTGCTTCATCCTCCACCTCTTCACACCAGGGAGACTCTCTTGTCACTCCAGGTGCAAAGTATGAAGGCTGGTCATTTTGTCTCCTCCTATTCCTACTCTTCTCACCTGTGTAGGAATGCACCTCTGGGTTTTCTTCTCATCTGGGAAGCTTCTCACCAATGCGAGGAGCTAGGAGCTGTCATGGCAGGGACAAAATTAGGAAGCTGAGTTGATGCCAGGAGACTCCAAGGGCTAACAGTGTCTGAGCATGGAGGAGATGTATAGGGCATTTCTCTTAGTATTCTTCTGGCAAATAACCGGTGGAGTCAGGAAGAAAGATGGAATAAAGACTGCAGGATCTGTCCTTAACAATAGGATATATGTGTGGGAAACTGTGAATCATGGGAAAACAGTGAAATCAAAGAGGCATTCTTTAGCAGGAACAAAGAAATAGCTTAACACCTTTCTTACCAGGCTTAGACACAAAGTCACCCAAAGTAACCTTCTCCCGAGCATACCACCATGTGTCTTTTTTGTGAAGCCTTCATTACAGCCCAATTTATGGTGCTTTTACTCATGTTTTACCAAAGACTAGACTAGTGTCTGTTGAAGTCAGTGAAGTTTTCCCAGGGAGCAGAGTGAAGTCTTTGCTCAACTTGTATTACCTTCCTAATTCTTCCCAATTTCAGCATGTAGTGGGGGAATTAAGCATGAAACCTAACATTACACCATTAGCCAAAGGGAAATGCAGCCCATAATGTCCCTTGAGAATTTGCTACCAGAGGACTGCTCTCAGCACAAAATATCTACATCCTTTAGTTTAGGAAGGAACTAAAATTTACTACAGCTAAAAGGGCATAAGATCACTCACCTTAAATAGTTCATAAAGGCTTCACTTGTAGTTCCCTTAGATTGCCATTGCCATCTCCACTCAGGCTCCAGTGTGAATGAGAAGGCCTGCTCTTAGCTATGTTTGCAAACCAAATATTTAACTCATTTGCAAAAGGGAAACACAATAAAATTGTCTGTAAGTGCACATGTGCTGAGGCAAGCTTTTTCAGGACTTATGCTCTGCTCTTTGTAGCTTTGCTGCAGCTACACATTGAGCACCAGCAGGAGCGTGACACTGTTAGAGATGAAGTAATTGTATCTGTCGGTTGGGATTAAACTCCATGGGACTTGGTCCTGTTCACCAGCTCTAACTTAGTGTTCATGTCTGCATCCTGACTACATAGTTTTAGATCCCAGATTCTACTTTTGAGTCTTGTATGTTATCAGAATATGCTGCAATGGCTTTCAGTAAAAGTAGCAGTCATATTAATTCTGATTAATTTAATTAGCATATAGGTATACTTTATCCTTTTCATGCAAATGAATAGCAATTCCAAAACACAGGAGAAAACATGGAATTGTATACCACAGTGAGATTACTTTGTTTTAAACATGAAAATGTTTTTCTTGTCCATTCCAGTCACCAAAAGCTTCTCGTGCATGACAGCAAAAGTTCTCTTTTCCCATGGCCGTGACTGTGAGTTCCATATGAAAGTATTGAGGAAGCTCTTTGAAAAATCCATCTGCTCCAATATTTTCCTGTAAAGCTGCGATACTATTAGATGAAGTTACATATTCATCCAGTCCAATGGACTCATACACATATGCATACTCTAGTTTTTCATTGTTTCTAAGGTACCCATAAGATGGTATTTATGAATCGAAGGAACAATTATTTTGGCCTCACATGAACATTGGATGAAATTGTCATGTGCAAGTGTCTCTTTTTCCCTTCAGGCATTCAGTTTCAAAATACCATGTGTAGTCAGACATTACTGCACGCTTTCCTCTTTGTGAGCCAACACTTTCTCTACATCCACCACCATCTTCTGGTTTTGAGTAGCAAGTTATTTGTGAATGATAGGCTAAGTGCAATGAAACTACTCTCTTACTACTTAAAGGGTTAAAAACTTTGGGGGCCAAATCCTTTTCATCTTACTCAGCAAAACGTTCCATTGAGTCCAGTGGGACTACTGAATAAGATGTACAGGATTTCGAACTCTTGGCCAAATTCTGGGAGAACAGTAGATACAGACACCTGCCAAAACTGTCGTACCCAGAAGGAAGAGTGCTCCTCAGCATCCACTGCCCTTGGCTGTGTTAAATCCATAAAGACATGTCCTAGGACAGGAGCCAAGTACCACTGGCCATGTGTTCCTTCCTTAGCTCAAATTAGGTACGTACCTCAGGCCAAAAATCTTAGGTAGATTAATAAATAGTATTGTTACCAGTGTAGCACTTCAGGGTGGCTTTATTCTCTAAACATCTGTTTAGGCTTCAACTGCACATTGAGCCAGGATTTGGCCCTTAATATGCAACATCAGCTGGGCTTAATATTATTTTGATCATACCAATGTACTGAGCTATTTGTGACATATTTATGTACAATCTTGTTTTCTTAGAACTGTGAACAAAAAAAAAAAAGTTTTTACGTTGTGTTTTATGGGTTGCTATTCTTTCACTGTCAAGAACCATATTAACAATCTCCAGATGTTGAATAACAACATCTCGGTTGAACATGAAATATTGTCTATCTCAAAAAGAAACCACAAAATGCAGTTTAGGAAATACTGTGTATGATAATATTAAGTGGAGCAGAAAGCTTCCAACTGTATGAGATGCAGATTGTTAAAACACTACAGGAATCTTCTTTAACGCTTTACACTAATAGTTAAGAAAAAAAAAAAGCCAACAAAAAACTGAATGCTGTTATCTTCAAAATTCCTTATGCCTATGCATTTGATAGTTGACATCCTCTGTGCTTCCAAAGAATTCAACTCTGAAAATAATCTTTCTTCAGTCTGTGAACAAACAGTTTGATAGTGTTTTGTTTTCTTGTTTATTCATGCTTGTGTATGTGCATGGGAGAGTGTGTTACAAGGCTGTGAGGGAGGAACTTACTGTTGGAAAGTTATGCTGAAAGGAAGATGTATGCTTAGTTCTCAATCACAAATCATGATCATTTAATCTCTTCCTGTGAAGTTAACCTGCAGGACCACCTGTGGATCAGTCAAGAGTCCAGCAAGTTTAAGTGCAAACTTCTAGCTAGTCAAAGAACAGGCAAAATTAACATCAGCCAGAGCTATGAGGTGTGGAAAAGTGCTTTGTGTTGAGATTTTTAAATGGCAGTTCTTGCAGGAAAAAGTATATGAGGAATAAAATAAGAATGAATAAGACCATGCTTTATATTATCCTGAAACCTAGATTAGCTGATCTTACAGTTTTAACTAATTCCAAACCCAGGCTGGGTTTAGGGGCAGATTTTCCATAGTAGCAGCTGGGTTTAGTAATTCTAGTTGCAAACACAACAGTCACAAAAATAGCTGTATGAGCATGTGTACCTTCTAGAATTCAGTGGGACTTCTCTATCTATATACAGTTATTCTCGTGGGGTTGTGTTTGGGCAATTAGTGGGTAGACAAACATCAATGTCTAATAAAGGCCAATATGAAGGTATTAGACTGATCCTTAATAACACCATTCAACTACCCACTTACTTTCATGCAGGCACATGAAATTTTCTTGAGACTAGATTTCCCCACTGGGATTATTTGCTTGGGGATGGATGCTCAATGAAATCCTGTGTCCACTCCAATCTTATGTCTGCAACACATGAGATGAGAGATGCAAGAGGTTCCACGTAGTAGAAAGGGGAAATTGGACACCCTCAGAACAGTTGGTAGACTGAGATTTTGTTCCCAGTTCTCAGGAATGTGTGAGAAATATTTGCTGGAAAGAAGCACCTGCTTCAACATGTACCTTTCCACGAGCATCATTGCTTATGTTCCATAACTGAGATGGGCCAGCCTTTCTTGCAAACCACAAAGCTCAGTTTTCAATTGCCGGTAACTTAACAGTTTAATTGTATTTTCAATCCATTTTAACCCCAGTTTACCCAAGCTGGGAGGTCTTTTTCAAAGTCTGAATCCATCTGCTTGGAGAATGCAGTTGAAGCCAACAGTCCTGCTATGGTCTCTTGACCTTTTTGAAATGAAGCTTCTCATCATTTTATTAAAAGATCTACTGTGTATCGGTAATCAAAAACATTATAATGCACAGATTTCTCCTTTTACTCCCCCGTGCAAGAGGAGGATTTCTTCTTCCTTTTGTTTTCTCTTTTCTTATCCATAACTGAGTGACTCAGGGCAAAAAAGATGCACAGATGTGAACAGGACATAAAAGCTAATCTGTGAATCTAATTTTAAAAAATCTCATCACTAGTGGCCACAAAAAAAACCAAAGGACACATTCTGAAATGGCTGCTCAAAAAAAAAAAAAAAACCCACAAAGGTGAAAAGTGAGTTGCTGGTGCTCATTTGCAGGTGTAGCCCTGCTCAGAGCTCTGTTCCCAGAAGTCCTCTAAAGAGTAAAGGAAAATACAAGCAGGTCTATAGAACTTGTGTGAGAGATTCAGTTAATACCAGATGAACTTTGCCATGCAACACAAGTGTGAGTCCATTGTTGTTTCAGTGAAAATTAATTTTTCAATAAAAATATGGGCAATTATCAAACTTATTGAGGAATACACAGTCGATTTCTGTTGTTAAGAACGGGAACACACACACACACATTCAGATACACTGGACGTGACACTGGTTGCAACCTCGGCAGCTTTGTTGTCAACAAGAAAAGTTAAAAATACAACTTATTTGTGTGAAGTATCTCCCTGGCTTAAAATTGTTAGACATATTCCTTCTACAGATAGGTTTTCGAATTATACTCTTCAAGGATGGACTGTGATAACACAAGGGAACATATTTCAACAGAAAAAAAAAGAGTCTGTGAGTGTAATGTGAGACTGTTATTTCTGAAAGATGTAAATCTACAGTGCAGCAGTTGTCATTAAGAGGAATAACAGCATGTTGGTGTTTTTCGTTGAATGCTTTAAATAAAACTGTTGGCACACTGGCACAAACAAATTATTCTTATTGTAAAGTTAGTTGGAAAGTGTGAGACTCTTTCTGACAAACTGCCTGGCTGCAGTTGAAATGTGCTTTGTTTTCTGAGCGCCGAGCTGATCCTTGCTTTGCTAGCAGCCAACTGGAACGCTTGTTGCACCCAGACTGTCAAACCACCTTCACAATAAGCTACACAGTGCGACACAGGAGCCACTTGTGTCCTTTTTCATTTTGTTACAACAGCAACTTGCTTTTGAACAGTGAATTTCACAGTTATGTGAAATTCATTGCAATCAGAACGCCTAACAAGCAACGATGATAAATCAGATGTCTGATTAGCAATTGAACACGTTTTCATTTGGATTGTGTGAGTAACAGTATCGCAAATAAAACCATCTGAATTTCAAGGAAAAAAACAAATAGTCCAAATTATGAAGAGCAATTAAGTTGTGACACAGACTACAGGCTTTGAGGTGCCAAAAAGCATTCCCCGTGTTTTGAAATCAAGGGCTTCATTTAAAGCGTGATTTGGCATTTGACAGATCATCGAATCATAGACTCATTTCTGTTGGAAAAGAACATTAATACCATTGTGTCCAACCACTAACTTCATACTGCCAAGCCCACCACTAAACCATGTCCCTCAGCATTTCATCTACACGGCTTTTAAATATCTCCAGGAATGGTGACTACACCACCTCCCTGGGCAGCCTGTGCCAGAGTTTAACAACGCTTTCAGATGTCACAACCTGAAAGGTTATACACCCTGTTGCGACTGTGGGTTCCTAGGATTCTGTAATACACAAAGCCATAGATGTTTTATCCTCTAAACTTCCCTTCTTTATTACAGATTACTACAAAATACCACTAGCAAGTATACAACCACAAAAATCCCTGCTGGCAAATCTGCATATGGTTAATAAAGCTAATATGAACATTAGTAAAGTGACTATGACTGACTACATATCAGGCTATTACAAATTAATATCAGCAGTCAGTAATGCAGTATCAATCAACAGCATGGTGTCAATCAATAATAGCATCAAGCAGCAGGGTAGTACAACCAATGACAGCAACAACCACTACCACATATATCATTAGTACAATATTACACACGTACTATTACGGGTTACTACGACTTGTCATTAGTGAAGCAGGCTTATAAACCATAATATAGCTGCAGATATACTTAATATATATAATATTTACATGAAGCAAATTAGGCAGATTTCAGAAAGAGCAAAACCATCCCAAAAAGGAGGAACAAACCAGTCCCAGGAGGGACATCCAACCCTCCCCTAAAAAGGGGACTATAGACTCAAACACTAAGATAACACACAGAGTCTCCTTTCAAAGGTAGTTCCCCAACACAGGGTCTGAAATCAGCCAGAGTCCCCAGCGAGAGTAAAGAAAGTTTGGGGAAAGCTCAGGTGGGGTTCAACCAGGAAGTTCTCAGAGAGAGATTTCATTTTGGATAAAAAAATAAGTCCTTTTTATAACAGAAAGACACAGGAGAGTGTAGAAGATCCTACTTGGAGCAGCCAATAGATGCTGTTAATTTCTCTTTTTCTCCTGTATCAGGCAATACACAAATCTGCTTTCTGTTCTCTCAGAGCAATTTTGTCTATGCTGTTTTCCACCTTCTCTAGATGGTAAGTTGCCATTACAATCCCTTGGTTTTGCCCTTATTGGTGGTACCTTGGGATGTTTCTGAGTCCTCAGTTGCAATTTTCAAGGAGGCCTGAGGTTACCAAGCCTAGTCCCCAGGCTCACAGTCCTAGGCTGTCCAGCCTTCCTGTCTCAGTATCCTTTCAGCAGACAATTTCTTCTGTTGATCAGTTTTACTCCTCTAACCAGGCTGCCTTTATGGCTGCTCAGGGCCAGGTGAGCCAAGGCAGCCAAGTGAGCTTGCTGGCCATGAACCAGGACCCAGGCACATCTAAAGCTCCACTGGGTTTCGTAAGGCACTTGAAAAGCTGCTACATGTCCATGGATGTGCTCATCTATGCATCAAGGCTGAAAGTCAGGACTCAGTTGTCTGAGTGTACCTCAGGCACATGCACCAGGTGCTGTAGGGCATCTTAGATGGCACTAGGTATCAATCTGGGGGCTACTAAGTCAAGCCTAGAGGAGGGGATTTATTTGCCACTCTAGCCTGGTAGTCCAAAAATGCATGGCTGTCCTGACTGAATGCTAATATGTGCACTAGTCCTGACTGCCTAGATAGTACCTACAATGTCTACAATATCCTTAAGCCATTGTCCAAAAATGTCTGCTAAATGTAAAATCACCGTGTGATTATAATTTACTGTAAATACTCTACATAAACAAATCATCAAAATTTACATTGCTGTTCCCATCTTCCTGTCTCAAACGCTGGTTGCGAGCCACTCAAATGCTAAGCATCAAGCATCATTTCCCTGAGGGAGGAAATCTGCTTGAATTGAAGACGTCTGAATCTGGTCCAGGACAGTAGGATCACATGTTCTTACTACCTGGGGACTACTGTGTCCATTCCTGAGCTCCCAAGAATAAGAGAGGTGCAGAGCTACTAGAGAAAGTCCAGTGAAGGGCCATGAAGATGATGGACTGGAAGACTTCCCTTGTGAGGAACGGCTGAGAGAGCTGGGACTGTTCAGCTGGAGAAGGGTCAGGGAGATCTCATTAATATATATAAATATCTAAAGGGAGAGAGCACAGAGGACAGAGAAAGGCTCTGTGATGGTGCCCCGTGACTGGACCAGTGGCAACGGTCAGAAGCTGAAACACCAGAAGTTCCCTCTGAACTTTTCACTGTGGGAACAGAGGTGCAGAACTTCTGCCCAGCAAGCATGAAGTATTGAGGTATATCAGTAAAATCATTTCCCAGCAACCCTCAGACTCTCGTCATGACTCTTCGATTGTCTGGGATATGTCCTTGCACGTGAATAATGCTGTTGTCAGAAAAAAAAACAAGACAATGTTTCTTTGCTTGGCATAAAGAGATGTCTTTGTATGGAGGCATAAGCTGTAGAAGGAGACATGGTATAAGCTATATTATTCACTTACTCTAACCCAATGTTACTGTTTGTAAAAAAACATAGCCAAGATCACAGCAGTATAAGAAAGATTGCAACCTGCTCTTGCTGTGCAGAAAGGGAAAGAGCAGGGCTCTCCATCTCCTGCCAAGGCTAATAACTCTCAAGTCCTGACTTCACGGAGGGAGTAAAGTGTGTACTTTCCACAAAAAGGCTCAACAATGCACTACACTGAGTCATTCCTATATGACTTCTTCTGAAGCCAGAGAGGGGAAGAAGGAAGAAACATTACATTACCAAATCTTCTATAGCAACACAACTATCCATGATCTCTTATCAAGAGAAGATAGTAAAATGATCATCCAGGGCTCACCTGTAAAGAAAAAGATAGAAACTAACAGAGTATCACAACAATTTAGGACCTGCCTCTGAACTGGCAGGCCCTTCATCTTCAAAGTAATCTTAGTAGCTGGGGTGGAAAGAGTAATGTTCAGTAGCATGAAAGTAAAAAAGCAAATAATAATGTATATCAAAGTCAGAAGCTAGAGTAGAGCAGATCAAATTTCAGGGATGATTTGCCAGACAAAAAAGAGATGATTTTGCTTCAGAATTCAGGGATGATTCCCAGGAGTCAAGCCATGAATCCGTGTGGCTTGACAGAACTTGCAATTGGACTATGATAAAAAGAAAAGTTTAAAAAAGGAAGCAAGTCTTGACAAATGTACCATTTGCCAGCATCACTACAGTAAAAAGACATAGAGTAAAGTAAAAATTAAAGTAAAAATTAGCTGGATCATTTATTTCTTATAATACTTGCCGTCTTACTTAAGGGTCTAAGAAAACTTAATTTTCTGTATTGCAGATACATTTCAGAGCTTAAGCTCAGTTTCCTTCAAAATCAGTTAAATAATATGAGATATTCACTTAATGAAGGCTGTTTCTCCCTGAATTTCCCTTGTAGGTCTTGCATAGATTTATGAGGTCCATTACACCAACTTAAACCCAGCATACAGAGGCCTATAAATTCATGTATTCCTTCCTTTTGTGAAATACTTGTAAGGTAAATGTTCCCCAGCCTACAGCAACATGTTCTTTTTTTTTCATTTGAAGGCTGCCTTGTATTCCCTAAGTGGAACTGTCACATAGTGACATGAGAATAGCTGTTAAGGTCAGTAGGGTCAGAACTTTGATGATGCTAATTAGAAACAGTCAAATGGAACAGACTGCTTTTATTTTGTGTCATTTATCCACGGGATTATTCTGAGCCAAATGCTAGATTTGTTGAAGTTACCTAAACAAAAAGTCTGAATAAAAGTCTCACGGTCTGTAGCTTTGTGTTCTTATGGGCTGCAGAACAAACTGTGAGTGACTTCTTGTTCTGTGTTTGGTAATGGCATCCTTTAAAGGGTTAGGCAGGGAACATCTCGGGCAAGGCAGCCCTCCAAAGAGCCACTCAATTCACCACGAGGGACGTGTTGCTTTCCTGCCCGCGACACAGCTTGTCTTTCTCAGCCGAGGTTCACGTCAGCTGGGCGCTTACAGCTCTTACCTCGAGTGAAGGATACAAGCGCTTACCCAGACAATGACGTTCGAACCTCAGCTCGGCGCCTGAGCATCGGGCGGTGGAGCATCACTCGGGCGGGATCCTCCGTTCCGGGCTTCGCTCTGCGCAGTTGTTCGGGGAAGGAGCCGCTGGAGGGCACCCGAAGGCCGGCGCTGGCTCCCTGGCCCGGGCCGGGGGGGGCAGCCGCGGGCGGTGGGCTGTGGGAGCAGCCGGAGCTGAAGGGCTGTGTCGGCTTGGGCACGGTGCCACGCCGCTGCCCTGGCCGCCAGAGGCGTGTGGCGATGGAAAACTGACGGCAGTAGCGGGGGAAAGCCGTAAAACACCGATTTCAGCCAGCAATGCCGGTGGCAGAGGGAAATGGAGAGAAAGAGAGAGAACGTCAAAGGTAATGGTTATATAATGTTTTGTAAAAAGTGTCTCTCAGCAGTGGTCTGCTCACTTTCGCTTGTCCCAAGTCCTCCTACTGCCCACAAACGATAGGAGACTACACGGTAACTCTGGAGGATCCCAACAGGCTGGTGCAAGGATCTGGGAAGTGCAGAGTGTGTTTTGGTGAGAATGAGCTGAAAAGTTCTGATTCACTGAAACCCAAGCGCATGGCAGAGCACGGGGTTTGACAACATTTTCATCAGGAAGAGGCCTCGCGGGTCCAGGATGAATTCCGAGTCGCCACAGGAGAGCATCATCCCTGCAGGTGCAGTGAAAAGGACACAGCCTTGACTGAGGAAAACACATGCCTTTTGATCTCACACCAGGAACCGTTTTCATGTTCCAGATATGTGATCTCACCACCAATCTATTTGAAAGTTTCTCAATCTCCTCTGTCAGAGCTGTTCCAGTTTGGATAAATAACTTGGTATTTACCACCCTTGCAGAGGGAGAGTGAATAGACTTCTTTTCAGCCTCCCAAACCAGTGCCCTAAATGCTGATAGCTCAGCTCAGGACAAGTTGTCTTGCAAAAACGCTTTTTGCTTTCATCCCAGTGCAGTATGAACACATTTTTTAAATCACTGAAGTTCAGCAGATGGTAAAAACAGTTATTTTCCATGTTGCTGTGAGAATGGTGCAGCCAACAGATTCCTGGCCCAGCTGCTCCTCTGAAGCTGTTACGCTGATATCTGCATACACTTGACAGTTCAGCCAGTGAATTACAGCTTGCTATAATAAGAATGTTCTGCTTTCCGTTAGATCACACTCGCTGGAGCAACAGTAAGTTCAATGAAACAGCCAGTGTGGCCATCGGTGACATTTCAGGGTCTTTTTGTTTCATTGGTGGTGTCAAACGAGTCCTGGCAAAAGGACACCTTGGTCACGTTGTCAGAAGCAACAGACTAGCTCTTCTGATATAGAAACAGGCCAGGTGAACAGCAAAGCACTCAGACCCAAGGAATCTTAGCAAAAGCTGAAAAAGAAACAAAAGCAGAGATCATAAATCAGATATTAGAACTCAGTACAGAACTCTCTTGTGCTGTTATGTGAGTAATAAATAACACCCTAAGCTGTTAGCAGCAGCCTGAATATTTCTTTATCACACCACCCTTTGAAACAAAAGATAACGCTTATCTCCTAGGCTAAAATTGTTGCAAAGAGTACAGAAAAGAGACTGGTTCACCCAGCAGAGGCAGAGCAGGAAGATATGTCAGCTTGGGTCACACTACCAGAAGCTGGATCTGTTCATATAAGTGCTCAAAAAATTCCTGTATGGTCATATCTATTTGAAAGGGCAAATCACTTAAAAAAAGCTAGATCAGTCATGCAAGTCATGAAACTGTTAGTTGCCAGCATTAGCTGCTGGGTGACCTAAGTGTTTTCATAGCTGCCACTGCTTCTTTGATACTCCCAGGACAACTCAGGGTCAGGAAAGCATTTATATAGGCACTAGATGATAAACCTCCAGTTATAGACAGTACAGCCAATGGTACAACATCAGCCAATACAGGCATATAAAGTGATTTATTCAGTCACTGGCTGAACAGGTGACTCACATCAGGTCCTAATTTAGAATGATCTGAGTTGCTACTTAGGTCTTACTGACTATATTGGCTAGGGACAAGATTCACACATAGATATCCAGCATCATCTGAGCACTGAGAGGGTGTCCTCTCTGGCATCCAGCCATCCCAAAAGGCCATGGGCTTCCCTTGTGCTGTAGGTGCCAGCCACGTCTTCGGCTACTGAAATACTTCAAAAGGCACCAATATTTAGGCAACTGATCTCCGCTGAGCCATCGATTCTTACAGTTAAAACACAGACAACAATATATACCTACATGTAATTTAAAGGCCTCAACTTTGAACTGAATTCCACTCTAGATCATCTGCCTTTCTCTATACCTTAAGTTTTTGTTGGCTTGTTTTGGGGCTGTTGTGTCTTTTAATCACAGAATATCTCACACTTTGTTTCACTCACCTGAAATACTGCTCAGCAATAGTTCACATTCTTAAGCCTTACCAGGCTGGTGCAGAACAAATACATGAGCATACAGGTAGCTCAGAGTTTAGAGACTGCTTTTGAGCCTTCCTAGCTCTGGCTTAGAATTATAGAATGGTAGGGGTTGGAAGGGACCTTTAGAGATCATCCAGTCCAACCCCCCTGCAGAAGCATGTTCACCTACATCAGGTCACACAGGAACGTGTCCAGGCATCTCTTGAAAACCTCCAAGGAAAGAGACTCCACAACCCCTCTGGGCAGCCTGTGCCAGGGATCCCTCACCCTCACAGTAAAACAGTTTTTTCTTATATTNGGGAGAAGAACCTCCCTTGACCTGCTCACCACACTCTTCTTGATGCATCCCAGGATGCCATTGGCCTTCTTGACCACGAGGGCACATTGCTGGCTCATGGTTAGTTTTATTATCAACCAGGACTCTTTCTGCAGAGCTGCTCTCCAGCTTACTTGTGTTTTGCAAGAAAGTCCATGGAAGGCAGCCCTACAGTTCTCCTTCAGAGTAAAGAGACAAAGAATAGTTGAGTAGTTATGGGTGAAGGAGGAATGAATGTATATGAGAAAAGCAGTCAAGTGAAAAAGAAAAGACTGGTCAGTACTGATAACCAAGCACAGGAATGGAAGCAGTCAGACCAAAAATGCTGAGGAATGAGTTGTTCATTTACATCAAGACTAGAAGGTCTGTACTCTCTCAACAAGAAGGTGGCACCAAAGATGTCGCATGTGCCATGTTCCTTCTGCTGTACCACCAGGAAGATGAAGATACCCTAAAAGAGAAATAATGGAAAATGGTCAGCAACCTTACTGGAGATTTATGGAGAACAAAGCTTTTGAGAATGAAAAGCACTGACTGTTCATCACTCAGTGTAGTCCTCTGAATCAAATTCTTGATAGCATCAGCTCTGGAGTGATTGTTCCTGCTTATTTATTTTGAAGCTTTTCTCTCGGTCTTTATTACTTGTTTTGCTTTTCCTGGAATGAAACACAAACAAACCTGCCTACCATCTGAACTGCTCTGGTGATGAGTCCCTTACTCATGCCATGGCTTTGAGCAAGCAACTAGCTCACTTGCTATCTCAGCTGTGACTTCTGAAAAACAGGGTAATGAGGGTATTGCTAGGACAAGGGGTAAGGGTTTTAAACTGAAAGAGGGTAGATTTGAGTTAGATATAAAGGAAGAAGTTCTTCCCTGTGAGTATGGTGAGGCACTGGCACAGGTTGCTCAGAGAGGCTGTGGATGTCCCATCCTGGCAAGTGTTCAAGGCCAAGGGCTTTAAGAAACCTGGATGGGGCTTTAAGAAACCTGGTCTAGTGGAAGGTGTCCCTGCCCAAGGGAGGCAGGTTGGAACTAGATGGTCTTGAAGGTTCCTCCCAACCCACACCATTTACGCCTTGCTGATAATAAAAAAGTGAACATAAATGGAATTGTTCCCAGAAAGTAAATTACTAAATAAATATGCATTAGGAAGTGATCCTAAGTTGAGAACATGATTGTGGGAGCAGCTGCGTTTGCACTAAGGCCAGTCTTGAATAATGCCCTGCCTTATGAAATGCTGAGAGTCACCATGACAAAGCACATATTGTTACTATGGCTATGAAGGTGGCTCTCATTCAATATCACAAGGATTAGCACAAGATATGGCTCTTCCTGGGGGATTTGTTTCCTCTGGTTGTCATCCATGGCTGCCTCTCCTGCAGGTACAGCTCAATCCTGCTACTCAATAACCTTTCACAAGTGACTGAGCTTAAACAAGCAACATCTTAGTGGGGAGTATATCTTAGAGACATTGTCATTAACAACTCTCACACCCTTCGTTTTAGAAGGAATAGCACCAACATTCACACATTTGGGACAGAAACAGAATGGTAATGTGTTCTCATTTATTTACTTGCTTTACCATACATTTTAGAGTCAGGTTTGTTGACTAAGAATTTTACTGTGTGCAATGAAGAAATGCTCTGACCTGAAGAACTTGGATAGGGAGCCATCAGGTGAAAGGCAACAGGAAACAGAGGCAACCAATCCTAAGCATCAGCCACATCTTCATCAGGGCTTTAGCAGGCCTGGTGACTTTCAGAAGAAAGAATGAGGTGGTTTTGAGGTGTTTGTAGTGACTTTTTTGGATAAGAGAGAGTGGTTGTGGGGAAAACATCTACAGAACTGTTTTGAAAATTGGCAACTTGGAAAGAGAAATTTGCATCACAAGCTGATCAGAGGAAGGGCTTGACCTCGAAAAGCTGAGAGTTATTGCAGAAATTGTTTTATCTCAACTGTCACAGCACACAGAGTTGTGGTGAGTTCATTGGAGTAAGCAGTTAATTTCTGTGAGCAGTAAATCCAGTGAAGGTTGTTTCTTTTGAACAAATGTCTCATGTCCTTACGTATCCAACACAATGATGCTTACAGCTCTTCTGACCCTAAGGCTCTGTATGACTTTCCCCTCACTCAGCAGAATTCTCTTCTTCTCGTGTCTTCTAAATAGCAGCTGGGTGAAGACCAGCATGAGCTCCCTCTACTTCCTGACAAGGGGCATGTTCTGGCTGACAGCATGATACCCATGGTGACTGGACCCACCACGGCTGTTCAGCTTTTGTCTTGTTACATTTTCTTTCTTATCTAGAGCCAGTCTTCAGTAGTCACGTAGAAAAATACACTATTCCACTATTCTTCATCTCAGCTGACGATGCGAACTAGGGAGTGAAGCGAGAAAGGCACTCTTAGGCCATGATTCATCCCATCTCAAAATAGACATCTAAATCAGCCCACTTGAATCATGGTTTAAAGTGCCAACTGGTCTCCACTAACTGTAAGGTTACCTAAGGTGACTCTGAGATGAAGGCATTGATACTACTGAAGTCTAAACTTAGGTGAAATGAATCCTACTCTACTGCCTTTGAGCTATGTGTCACACTACTGCACGATGTTAAAGCGTAGCAATTGCTTTAAAAGTTATTAGAATAGGACAGATGGATGGACATTATCACTGAAGCCCTCCTTTGTCTGGATGCTAAGGAAAAAATTAAAAGTATTGGGGAAAAGTGAGGGGAAAAAAAAAAAGTGCATATTTCCACAGAGGAAGATGCTACATTCAATGCAGAAATTATTTGCTGTGTCACTCAGCCTGGGCTAGGTTCCATGCCTGTACGACAGGTTTAAATGTTTAAAGTCTGATCTCTCACCTAATAAACTGCAGAAAGCTGCACCCAACAGTTCCTGCATAAAATTCACAGCTGCTCGTTAAAGCAGAGAATATACAGAAAAAAACCCCAGCAAATCTCAAATCAAGACATTTTTTCCTTTGAAAAAAATTTTCTTCAGAAAAATTAATTTATCTACTTATTAGCTTAACAAACTGTTTGAATTTCTATACAGCAGGTGTTTCAGTCTTCAAGACATTCTCTGCCACTTTTTGAGGTCTCTCCATCTGCTCAAGAGTATGTGTGTGAGTGGTTAGAGCAAGGCACCCCAGTGCTGGTGTCACCACAGTCTTCACAGCAGTTAAAACCACCACACACTGTTTGACAGCAAATACCAATAACTTGATTTATTCTACAAAGGTAAAGTTGGTTCACTTACCTTTTTATCTGTTGCAAGCTTTTCCAGGAATTGACATATATTTTTCCAGTCACAGATAAAGAAAGAAGGTGATGAAAGAAAGATGAGAGAGAAGTCACACAAGATATACAAGTTCCAACAAGATGAGAATATTCAGTTGCTGTGTTAGAAAAAGCAGCCAATAACTTGCAAAGGACCTTGAAACCTTCTCTTGTGTGCCCCCTTTTTAGGACAGCCTGAGTTTCCACATGCCTCTGTTTCTCCAAGCCTGGAGCTAGCCTGCAAAATCTCCACTAAGGGCTTTTTTAGTCTGTTTTGTGCTACTTCATTGTGAAAAGGTGCTCTGGAACACACAATTGTACACACAATTGTACAATAAATGCTCAGCACTTACCTTACTGTGAGTAAAATCCTAGGACAGCTGGAGTGGAGGGACCTCCCAGTGCCTCCTGCACACTATTTCTCATACTCACATGCCCATCTCTGTGATTTTGGTGACTGTCTGGGGAATTGCCTCTGAGGGCCATGTGCTTGCCGCTCCAATGCTTCCATCCTGCTATGGAGTGCTGCAGTGTATGGCTTGGCACTCAAGTCTGTGCCATGCCTGCAAGGGGAAGAGAGGGTCAGAAACACTTCACTAAGGCTCAAATAGTTCTGGAGGAGGTGGATGTTGCTGTCTCCAGGTAACAGCCATCCCCAGGTAACAGCCACCCCCAGGCTTGGCCATCTCACCCCCTGATTTCAGCTGGATTATTTCCTAGGTTGTTCAAACCAGGCTTGTGCAAACTCAAGGGAGAAAGCAGGAATGAGCAAGTGAGGGAGGCAGCATTACATCTCTTAGCACTAAAAAGTGCTGACATTCTGGCTAATTTCAGCTTAAAAATGTCATTCCTCCCTCTGAACCAATTTCTCACCCCTGGCAGAGCAGCCCTTTTCAGCCTTTTCTCCATGAATGCGGAGGGCACATGAGTGCTGCTGTAACCAGGCCACATGTCGTACAGTTTGCAAACAGCAAGTGGTTGTTTTGGACAGGAATGCAAACCAAAAATGCCAGGAGAGGAGTCTCTGAAAGTATTTGCTTCAGAAAAGTCACCAGGTTTTTGAAAAATGAAATGAAGCGGTCAGCTGCCTGCATTGCGTGGGACTTCTCCTGGCAGCCCCCAGGGCACACAGGCTGTGCTCTGCTGGGACTGGCAGGCAGAGGGTGAGCACAAGAAGTCCCCCTGGAATCTAAGCACAGACCTGCTAAAGCTCCTTGCCAAGCTGGGGACCCCACGCTTTCCACTCTTCCAGCTTTGCTGAAGAAATCCCAAGCTGGCAGCTCACAGGCAGACAGCATTGCAAGGCTGTGTCCTGTCCACCACCCCAGCCCAGCAGCCCAGTGACTTTCCACATTCCCGGGGGATCCCTCTAATTTGAAGCATTGGTCAAAAGTGGGGTGGTGCCTATGAAACTTTTCCAGTGAATCTTTCAGATCAGTCTTTCAGCAAATTCTCACAGCTGCAACCCCTAAAGGCCCAGCCTAGGTTTTCTGCTCATGGAAGGATAAATAGGAGAGGGAAAGCTTTTGTGACTTTCCAGCGTCAGAGGGCCACAGTACCAAAGGAGCATCTTCTAAACCCTGGGGAACTGACCCACAGAATTCCAGTTAAAGTTGCTGGATCCGCTCAAAGTTGCAGAAAACTGTCATTTTGTGGCAGTTAAGGATTTTGGGAAGTTAAAGGAGAGGGAAGGAAGGAAGGAAGGAAGGAAGGAAGGAAGGAAGGAAGGAAGGAAGGAAGGAAGGAAGGAAGGAAGGAAGGAAGGAAGGAAGGAAGGAAGGAAGGAAGGAGAAGTGAGTGCATTCCTTATCTTGTGTTAGAAAGACACACAGTTTATTAGTAAAATGTAGACTTTCTCTAATGCCTTCAGTACTGTTTCTTATTAGCCTCGTGAAGGAGTGTCAGCTTTCTTCTGCTGATAGCACAGCAGAGTTGTGCAATGACTGTCTGTCCCAGTGCTACGTGGCTCTAGGTGTTTCATGCTCAGTATATTGTGCAAATACAAAGTTATTGGTTTGCTAGAAAGTTTGTTCATGTGAAATTGGGCCAACAGAGGATGACTGGACAGAAATTATGGGGACCTTTTACATTATAGAAGGGCACATGTCACATGAGACACACCATAGCATGAGACCAGGGATGTTCAGCAAATCTAGAATCCTGTTACAAACAAATTATGTTTTCAAATTGAAATTACCCTGATTTATTATTATTTGAGAGGACTGTTATTACTGTTACTATATGGGTAACAGTATACGGAAACGTAGAATCATAAAATGGCAGGGTTGGAAGGGACTTTTAGAGATCATCTAGTCTAACTCTCCTGCAGAAGTAGATTCGCCTAGATCAGGTCACATAGGAACGTGTCCAGGTGGGTCTTGAAGACCTCCAAGGAAGGAGACTCCATAACTCCTCTGGGCAGCCTGTGCCAGGGCTCCCTCACCTGAACAGTGTTTTTTCTTAAATTTAAGTGGAACTTTTTGTGTTCCAGCTTCATCCCATTACCCCTTGTCCTTTTGCTACATAGCATTGAAAAAAGGGATGTCCCAACCTCCTGACACTCACCCTTGGCTCCATTATTTTGATTATGCTTCAAGTTGGTAGTGACTAAGCAACTTGACATGTTCTCATTCTCCCCTCTGCAAAATGAATTAGTGGATTTGGGCTGTATCAGACCATGACATGTGTGAAAGGCATCTCTGCGTGTGCCACTCCTTGACATTGGCAAAAGAGACCCAGGCAGGCCGCAACTTCCCTTGAGAGAGCTCCTGGGCTGCCTTGGCCCTGTGCTGGCAGACTCATGGGAAATGGTGTTGCTACACTCTTCTCCTCGTGAATACTTTGAAGGTTCCTGCCTCCTCTGGCTGTACCACCCTCTTCTCCCCACAAACAGAAACACACTTTAAAAAGAAAGTCACCTAAGCTCAATTCCTGAAACTACTTTTTCTCCTGAAACTGTTGTGCAAGCTGTGCTCCCTGGAAGTAAGAAAATTCTGCTTACGTCTGCATTTTCCACATGAAACTTTTGGAAATAATTTACAGTACAGGTGATAAAATAAACCAACACACTAGCTGGAAAATACCAGTTATCATGATTACCCCTTTTCCTGTTTTAGATGGTAAGAAAGTGGCGAAGTCAGTGGCAAATTTCATCTATCGATGAAATCTTCTGCATTTAGGAAGAACACGTACCATCTGGAAAATAACCAGAGAGCTTAAAAATAGCTAAGGCTGAAGGTATTCATTTATTCACATTCCAGAAGGCTGCCCTTTAGACTCTCCTGAAGATAATACATTAATGTTAGAATGAAATGTTGGCATGCTAAGTCACTGATCTTTTTTATCAGCTTAGAGAAATAATATGACATTGCTTTATGATGGAGACCAGCCTAAGTTTTATAAAGATAAGAAATTGATGATATTCCTCCCTAAAGAAGTCCATATCTTTGGATATGGGCTTCATTTGAAGAGATGTCAGCAGAAAACCAAGACCAACAGATAAAATGGATGTGTTCATTTCTTAGAAAACAAATACCAATTCTTCATAACTTGATCTTTATTCTTAAGAATAAAGAATCTTAACATTTCAATCTTAAGAATAAATAAGATTTGATCCATTTAGATGATTCCAAATAGCATCATATGGGGTGTCTGACTACAATGAATCAGAGACCTGATTTTCCTAGCATAGCTGCCATGTAGTATTGCAGCTTACCATGATAAAGATGCCATATCCATTATATCCATAATATTGCCAAAGAATAACTGCAAAGAAATGCATTTATAAATGTCAGTTGTTTTCAACTCGAGGTGGTATGAGACAGGAGCAGAAAGCAGAGATTTTAGGGGTGCACAAGAACAGCTATTTAGTTTGTATGGAATTAGTCAAGTTGCCAGAAATAACAGTGAACATGGTCAACATTTGCTAAAAGATAGCAGCTTACAGGATTGCTATGAAATATTGAAGTTAATCTTTCAAAAGCAAAGATCTTACAGATGAGCCAGGAATTAAAGCACAGGTTCAACTGGGAGAGCTCTTCTATGTGGTCAGCACTTGTTAGAAAACAAATGAGTATTTCTGTGAATTTTTAGCAATTACAATTACTTCTGGTACTACCTTGTTAGAATCACACACAAATGGTTAAAGTGCTATTACCTGCTTATCTCTGGTGCAGACCTGGGAGGCGGAGGCCTGAGAGATCAGTATGAGAAACAGCTGAAGGAGGAAGCCTTGCAGAGGCAAGATGATCCTGTTTTGGCTATAAATTGTGAGATCAAGCAGCAAAACAATTTCAAAACAGTTTCATCAAGGCCACAGTACCCAGAGTGGGATCATTGCTTCATTAACCGTGACATGAATAATGAAGTTAATGCCCCTTTAACAACCCTAGAAATGAAAATGAAAAAAAAGACGTCCATGCTAAGCATATATGATGGTGTTCCTTAGCTCTCCACCCAAATCATATAAAACCCCAGGGAGGGGGCAGAGAACTGTGGGGTATAAAAGTGCCCAGGCAAAGTGAGACAGAGGTTTTTTACTTTTTTAGCCTTTTAGCCTGTTTAGCCTTTTGAGTGCTTTCACCCTGCCTCTTCTGAACTCAACTTAGAGAAAGACACAGCAGGAAGAGACTGAAGACCCAGACGAGACAGTCAATGGGTTGTACTCCTCTTCCTCCACACAGACAGGGAAGCCTTCTTGGTAAAAATTGTGCCTTTTTGTTCCCCGTGGTGAGGAATCCCTAGGATACGTACTGCTGCCATTTTTCTCATATGTTGGCACTACTTAATAAATTCTCATAAATCAATTTCTAATCCTTGACTTTGGGCAACTGCTTTCAGTGAAGGCCCCAGAGAGGGACTTCGACAGGAAATGTTAAGCTCTCACGCTTCATGCAACACATCCTCACAAATCATAATGTTCCATGTCAAAGCTGCATTTTCTACTTGTAGATCTCTTAGTATTTGACAAGGATGAAAATATTTAAAATAGACTGCTTTCTCAGTGTACTGAAGCAAACAAACACTTCCCCATCAACTAGGACAGTTTCCATCTTCTGATTCCTCTCTCAGGTTTCATTTTGTTTTGGATTCCACTACCTGTCAGCTCTGTGGGTCTTGAAGAAGTTGGTGTGCAAGTGGGATAAGTTATTGAATGCAGAAATTTGAGATGCAGAAAGTTGCTTCCTTCACAAATACAAGTGTAATATGCTACTGAATAGCAGTTATTACTTTCATCATACAACAGGGAAAATGAAGTTATATGCCTTAAGGAAAAAGAAATTCAATTATAAAAATGGGACAGAAAACAACAATTTCTTGGGACAGAAATCTACAATCTCTAACTAAACTCTGTTTAGTGTTTTCTGACAGATAACATACACAGAACTAGCAACAGCATTTACAGGAAAAAAAGAGTCCCATGATCTCCCATCTGAAGAGCCTCATGTGACTTTGTAAAACTTTCACACAGCTGAAAGTTTTCACCCTTGGTATCACTAAGAGTGCCGGCCTGTCAGTAGAAAACATTGACAAAAATGGTTGTTATTGCTGAGAATACGACAAGACATCAAATATCATGGTATCACAGAATAATAGAATGGTAGGGTTGGAAGGGACCTTTCGAGATCATCTAGTCCACCCCCCTGCAGAAACAGGTTCACCTAGATCAGGTCACATAGGAACATGTACAGGCAGGTCTTGAAGACCTCCAAGGAAGGAGACTCCACAACCCCTCTGGGCAGCCTGTGCCAGGGCTCCCTCACGTGAACAGTAAAATAGCTCTCTCTTGTATTTAAGTGGAACTTTTGTGTTCCAGCTTTATCTCATTACCCTTTGTCCTGTCCTACTATAGAAAAAAGGGATGCCCCAACCTCCTGACACCCACCACTTAGATATTTGTAAATGTTAATAAGATCCCCCCTCAGTCTCCTCTTCTCTAGACTAAACAGCCCCAGTTCCCACAACCTCTCCTCATAAGGAAGATGTTCCAGTCTCCGATCATCTTGGTGGCCCTGTGCTGCACTCTCTCCAAAAGTTCTTTGTCCCTCTTGAGCTGAGGAGCCCAGAACTGGACACAGGACTCCAGATGAGGCCTCACTAGGGCAGAGTAGAGGGGAAGCAGAACCTCCCTTGACCTGCTCACCACACTCTTCTTGATGCATCCCATGATCTACTTAAAGATTTCAGAGGATAATCTGTTCAAGGAAAACCAGAAAGTATGTTGTCTGTGTAGGTTAGATGTTTCACCCATGCCTTTTTAACATACCAGCTCCAGGGCATCTACCACAAAGGTGCAGGTTTTCACATGTAGATACTTTCTTGAGTACTCTGGGATATCCCATCCAGCCTCCAGCCACCAAGGCAGAGGGCACAGAGGTCCAACAGGTCCTATGCTCTATCCTGAGCACTGTGTGGATGCCTTAGCTACCCTCAGTAGCTTATGTCCAGGTGCCCACCCTGCTCCCCAACACCGGAGGCTGTCGGTGTTGTAGCAGTGCTGTTCATCTGCTGCCACACACCCGCTGCTCCCACATTCCTGCCCAGCCAAAGCAGAGTGCCAAAGGCAACAGTAAGTCATTTCAGTGTTCACCTAAAGATGCTGTTGTTCTTGTCTTGTTTTTAATGGGGCTGAAGCTGTACTTCCCACAGAGCTTAAAAAGTGCAAAAAAAAAAGAAAAAAAAAAGCCTGAGATCCCTTTTCAAGGAAGGATAGCTTGGGAGGCACCTTTTCCTTCAAACTAACCTCAGCAGAAGAATGAGGAAACAGTCAGATAAATGTTAAAATGAACGATGACTCTACATATCAGATAATTGGCCCAGTGTTGAAATAATATTGTACTTTATTATTTTAGATTAAAAACCAGGACTGTTCAAAACTTAAGAGATTAAAACTGCTCCAGCTGCAGCCAACGGTAATATTGGTTTGGACTTCAATAGGAACAGAAGATGTCTGGAGTTAGTCTGCAAAAGCTTTGAGAGACTGGAGTGATTATTAGTTTCTGCTGATCATTAACCTTCCTCCTTTTCCTCCAGCTGAACGATATTAAATCTTTCATGGGCAGTACATTTCCTTACCACTTACTTACTTGCTGCCTAGCTTCACAGTTTCTCTGCAGGTTTTTTGAATCTATGATAGCAAACCCCCCCAGTCAGCCAAATTAAAAATGGAGAAAGCCTACCTAGGTCCTATGGAGATGGCAAGAGAGATTGCTGTTACCTCTTGGAGGGAGCTGAGAGATGAACTTACCAAATATGCAGATTTTATTGACCATCTTTCCCTCTGAGCAAAGCTTCGTTGCTGCTGTCTCACTGGCTAATCTGTCATATTGCAGTCCCAGCTTTATCCACTTACCCTCACTCTATGAAAGACAAATCCACAACGACAAATGGGAATAACATGTATATGTGTGATGATGATGAGGGCGGACTGTGTATGGACAGAACTTGGTCACTTATTGAGGGACAGTGGCACTTTACCACAAAGCAGATTAATCAGTTTGCCACTGCTGTAAAGGTCTCACTTTGTTTTCCCCCTTTTCCTTTCCCCAGACACTGACCTAGTCACACGGTCATATGCTATTCTTGCCATTAGCTTTGGTGTTCCTCAGTATGTTCATGCTTTGAGTCAACTCCATGTGCCATCACAAATGATTCACCTTTTTCACCGTTTAATTGAATTGTTTGATTCTTCTTGATTTCAGTAAATTGAATTGGTTTGGTGCACCATCAGAAAACACAAGCCAGTGCATGTGAGGGGAGGAGGGCCATGGCAGGAGGAGAGCAGGGAGAAGGGCACAGAGCTTCTTCCCTTATGTGGAAATGAGATGTTAGACCATGTCAAGTCCAAACGTGTAACTTCACCTGTGGAAGCTTTGCTGCAGACACACTAATTCTTTGTTACATGCCCTATAAGACCTGTCTCAACATCCATGAGCAGCCTGTCAGTAATTATATAGCATGTCTCAGGGGAGTGAGCAATAATGTAATATAGGGTGAACATAAAGAACCGCAAGAGAAAATTGTGTCAGAGATGAGATATTAAATGTGGTTTGAGGCCTAAAATGTAGAGTAGGATCTACTGAGGTCTTTCCAAAGCACTTATATATCCCTTGAGAGCTTTCCTGTCCTTCCAGTTGAAGAATCTTTGGTCTTCAAGAACCTGGCCCTCACCTCCCACACAAACTCCTTGGTCATTTAGGACCACGTCTTGCTTTCTAAGACTCACAGCTACTTCTTCCAACAGCAGTGTTTACACAGTGTGTGGGAGCAGTGGTGAGACAGCAACTGTTCCCTCACACAACATGGTTTCTTACAGGGAGAAAGCAGAACTACTGAGCTCACATTCCACCCATCTTTAGGAACTGAAGCTCTGTCCAGGAATACAAAATGCCAAAGAAAGACACAAGTGGGGTGTAAAATTATTTGAATATCTGAACTACTCAACAGAAGGGCCATGTTTCCTCTTTCTATGTAGTTGATCTATTTGCAAATTGGCATTTCAGCTTCATGGGTATTTGCTGAGCTAGCTAACAGCATGTTTTACTCTTGAGATGCCTGGAACGTGCTTAGGCTTATTAATAAATTTAATCTCCTGTTACATACAGCAATAAACAGGTTTCTACTTGGGATTTTGAACAACTGTTTCATGATTTAGTTAAAGTCTTTTCCTTGATGGAGTGCCACAGAACTACACAGGTCTTATGGAAAGGAAGATTAGAGCAGACTAGTGGGACTTGAGTCATGAGTAATTTGAGAAGAACAGAGGTTTCTCATAGGACAATCCCTAAGACCAAAACCTACACACCTGCATATGCTGAAAGGGAGGGTTCTAAGGTAACATAATTCTTGTATCAGAGCCCAAGAGGACAATAACTAGCGTTACATTGCATTATTTGGAGCATGGAGTCTGTCTCTGGTGCTCTTTCTTCCAGCGCTGCTGCTGTACGACTGTAACAGCCTGTGCTGAGTGAACCTTCTCTGCACTGTGTGTGGCCCCATGCACAGCAGAATCCTCACCAGCAATGCTGCCCTGGCACTGCTGCTCTGTGGCCATAGCTTTGGAAGGAACCAGCTGGCAGCAGCTAATGCCACGGGCCAAACCCAGGAATCCTGGTGTCAGTGCCCTGGAGCCTGGGAGCCCTGCAGGTTTGGCAGGTGAGTGGCTGCATTTTTACACAGCTGTGCAAAGTACAGTCCCTCTGATAAAAGATTACAGTATATTTGCAGGTTATTTGGGGCAATGGTTAAATCTCCCCTAGTCTTAACTTGGTGTCTGATTCCTTCTTTGGCAGAAATGGAGATTTGGACAAAGATTAAAGAAGATACGGACGTGAACAACTGGGTTACCACATGGAGACTACATTACTGCCAGTATCAGCAAGGGTTAGCAATGTGAGGCATATAATCATTTACAGGCATAGGAGAGAAACCAGGCACTTATTTTCTATAAACCTCAAATACTAGAACAATGGAGCCCTGGGGAATTTAGTAATGCAATGCAAGGTTTGGCTTCCAACTCTTACCTCACCTGCTCAGCTTTAACTATTTCTTCATACTTCAGGTAAAAATCTTCCTGGGTGCCACGCAAAAGGCATTTATATATTACAGAGACAGAGCTGAGACAGCAAATACAAACAATTGAAACGTGTACCTTGCACAAAGCAAGGTTATAAACACAGGCTCGATTATAGAGAGGTGTAGCACTATTTTAAAAGCTTTTTTGCTTACATTTATTATTTTATGGTCATGGCCTTTGTATCAGTTGTTGAATGGCCAGAAGAATATGGCTTGTCAACCCATCCAAGGGAACCAGTGTGAGAAGGGGCGAGGATGCAGTACATACTTACCAACTGCCTCCTGTGACCTTCAGCACAAGATGATCAGTAGGTCACCAATCTCTCTCCGAGTCCCAGGTCTGGAGGTTTCTAGGGAATACATAGTCTTGAGCAATGGGCCCCTCAGTAGTCCTGACCTTTCTCAACAAGTTTCCTTTGACTTGGTGCTCTCCCCTGCACTTCCCAGTCACTGGTGCTTCTGTCTTAAACTTCTTTATGAGTTACAGCCCTACAAGAACAGAGTTTCATTGCACACTTCAAGGTTGGCATATGCCACTAACCAGTTCCTGAGTCCAACAGCTACAGCACAAGCAGAAGGGATGGGAGGGAGCAGGACAAGAAGCTGTGCCCACCAAACCACTGCCCAAAGCACTGCCTGGGGGGTCTCCGCTGGAAGGAGGGCAGGGCTTGGAGGGGAAAGCTATGTGCCCTGCCTCCCAGTGCTCTGTATCCCACAGGCTGCCTCTCCTCCTGAGGCTCTTGCTCAAAGATAACTGGATCAAACCCTAGAGCTGGGGGCCTCCAGGTAAGGTAAGCAATAATTGTTCTAGGTACTTAAATTAAGCATCTTGGATCCCACCTGAAGCAGCTTTACGTGTCTGCTCCTCAGCTTGTCTACCTGTACACTAGACTACTTGCCAGTTCCTCAGAGGTGCTGTAAATAACAGCAATCTATTAAAAAGCGCTATAACTCTGAGTATTAGGCCAACTTTTAAAATTGTATCAATTTGTCCATTTAGAGAAATCTCAAAAGAGGTGTTTTCAGTATCTTTTGTTTGACTTCTCTTTGAAATGGAGTCTCCAAAACATTTCTAACTTCCCTCTGGAAGACAGACCCTGAGAGGTACCTGTCTGGTGGAAACACCTGCGAGGTATGAATACTGAGTTTCTCTCTTATGTTCTCCTTTTTCAAGCTTTCCTCTTACTATTTGTATTTAGCACTTATTTCTGTACAAACCCTTCAGAAAATCACTGAACATCATCAAAGAGACAAGGAGGACGTGTTGCAAATACTTTTCAAGATTTCAGTAGAACTTTATACTCCATATAAAGTAGATTATATACAATATACAATATGAAGGAGACAAGATGAAAATACCTTGTAATTAAAGATCTGGAGATAAACTTGCAACCGATGAAGGCATAACTGATCTCTGGAGGCTATTCAGTGTATGATTACTAATGGACTACTTCTCCACTCCTGCTACTTAATGTATCCTGGTTTTCACTAGATTCCTGAAAAAAAAAAAATCTTTGGTATAATATTATGCCAGCAGTTAGTCTCCAACCAGTTATCAAAGCCAGAGGAACCAAGGTATGGCACTCAATAGAAGCCTGAGATTGCATTTCAATAGTTTTATAATGGGCCACTGCAAATTGGTGGTAAACAGTTAAAAGCTTCTACTAATGCATCCTCCTTAGGAATTCTGATCCCCTCCCCCCCATGTATTAGTACTTTATTCTTAGCTGCTCAACTTCTCTCTAAAAAAAACAATGCTACAGTTTGTGTATGGCAGGAAAGATGAGGCAGCTGCTAAAGAGAAAAATATGGTTTATTTATTCTGCTTTTCAACTAACTTTCAAATGTTCCCATTAAATATTCAACACATATTTGAGGGCTTGTGGGTTGTTTTGAGGAGAAGCTGATGAGGGAGTTAGGACTTCTTGGTATATCCTCTTTCAGAGCAAGAAAAGTGCACAGATCTACAATCTTGCCCATAATGGGGATCCAAGTAACCAAGGAATTCAGTTGCTTTGTTAAGCTGTACACATGTCCGAATTCAGGCCTTTGTAAAGATTAGCCATCAACAAAGTCTCTGGGAGGACTTTGCACATAGCCCCTGTTTAGGATCGTGCCTCTCTTGTTTTTCTTATCTTATGCCTAAGAAGGAAAATTACTTCTTCTGGTAACTCACCATGAACTAAATGATGCATTAAAAAAAACAGCTTGGCATGCAGAGAGGGTGAGAACATAGTCGATCTTCTGCTTTGTTATCAAAAACCCAGCATTCTTTTATTTTACACCACACAGTTGTTGTGTACTAAGAAAAAACCAAAACATTAGGTCAGTCTGTGGAAAACAATATAAAGATAATGCTATAATGTATACTCTGCAGCTTAGGAGATGCTGGAAAGAAGATAATCTGGGGGGGAAAAAAAATGAAGTTCTCTCTTTGGAAGTACTTTGTGTCTTGAGGGCATCACCACTGAAGAGCTTCTTTAGGGGAGATCAGGACACAGTGACAGGTAAATTGGTAGGAGAGGGCATGTCCAAGAGAACAGGTAATGGTAGGAGAAAAGGTGAAGAGGATGCAATGGGCATCAGTCACTGCACTAGACCTACTCCAAGAGGTAGTGCCTCAGCAATGTGCACCCAGAGTAACACACACTACAGCCTCTACTACTAGCACCAGCAGCATTCATGACGTGATTAGTTACACCAGACTCAATCAAGGCACTGTGATCATGTATTGTATTCAGTCACAGCACAAGAACCTGGGCTACTAAGAAACTACAATTTCAAGATCTTCACAAAAGCAACATGCTGGTACAGACCAAAGTGATGAAAAATATGGGATGATTTTCATTGGACATAAATGCATGATAAACCTAACTGTACAAGTCATCCTTACTAAAGTAAGTAAACTCCAGCCCTCAAAACCAGCTGTATGACTGAGAAAACCCACAAAAAATACCTGCTAGAAATGCACCACTCATCAGACTCATGACAGCCATCTCTACACATCAGGTGACAGCAAGAAAAAGATGTTTCAAAGCAACACTGAGAAGCTACAACAGTGTCTTTCATACATTAATTGAGAGATTAGCTTGGAGAGGAATCAGTGTTATAACTTTGACTGGAATAAATCTCCATCAGTCTTCTTCCTCACTGCAGAGCAGGAATACCTTCACTTGAAGATGCTTCATTTGAAGACCTTTCACTCAAATCTTTTCAGTGTCGTGACTCCTCCCACAACTAGATTATTTAATCTGAGTTGGTAGTTGGCAAGAACTGCTGCATCAATAAGTAACTGCCTGATCACAGCTCTCTCCAGTGCCCCAGGAAATGCCTGGAGGCCTCCTCACTCAAAACGAAGCAGTTAACACATCTGCTGGACACCTGAGTCAATTATAGTGGACAACAGGTGCACATCATAAATTAGAGACCTGCCTGGAAGCATCACAATTTTATAACAATGTTTTTTTTTTCTACCAAATACACCACTCCAAAACTTTGAATGTGGGTTTTTCCATCTGAATTCTCTCGATTCAGAGAATAACACAACATTCAGCAATGTCAGCTTCACAATCACCTTGAACAATGCTGCTTTAAAAATTTTCACAGATGATTCATGAAGGAAAACAAGCCTTTCTTTCTTCCCTGTAATGACAGCCTCATCACAAGACATCTGCTTTTTACTTATTAATTCTAATGACAGCCAGTAAAAGAAAGGATTCTGTAGGAGTGGTCTCACACATTAGTCTATGCATCTTTCATCTCTCCCAGCAGGTACATTCTCAAAGTGCTGAGATCCTCCCTTCAGATATAGTGGAGGCTGATTTGAAAAGCTTTGCAGATACACAAAAGATTGAGTTATCCTCTATGGAGGAGGAACACGAGAACCTCACTGTTGCAGGTGACGTTCTCCTCCCAGAAACTTACTGTCTCCAACTTAAATGTGCATGGCCCTTTACCCTTGACTATTCCAATTGTAAAGCACTTCCAGATCCCTGCTGATCTACATGCTAACAGCCAATGGCTTTCAAGGCAAGGGATCTGTAAGATCTCCTATGATTTGGTAACTTCAGTATATCTTTATTTATTACAATATTTTCTTTTTTCCTTGCAATATTTTCTTTTTTTCCTAGCACAGACACTTCTGGCTGTTATGATGCATCAACACTATTGTAGGCAAAGAGCTGACTCTCACCTGGAAGTAATTTTTCCATTTCTGTAAAAAAATAAATAATGTTTCCTTTTAATAACTTGATGCAGACAATTTATGTTCCTTTTTCATACAAAGCGAGGCTTGTCTATTGTTTCTGTTCTAAAACAGAGCAGGGAGAACAAAAAAAAAAAACCCCGAAGCTGGTATTAGGCTAACTAGGCGTACAATTTAATGACAGCAATTATTCTAATTGCTTTGACTGAACACAAAGTGGAAAAAAACACAAAACAAACAAACAAACAAACCCATCAGATTGAATATGTACTAAAGTCACACTCCCTGGTCACATTTCCCAAATAAGTGTGAATTTGCTCTGTGATTGACAGATATTGATTCAGGAATGGGGAACAGTCCCTACTTGAGACTGAAAGGCAGCTACTCAAGAGATAAGGAAATAATAAAGTGGCCGAGTTATAAAACAGATCTTGTTTGAGCAAGAGGAGCACTTAAGAGGGATTCTGTCTGGGTCTACTCTTACAGAAATTCCACTGCGTTGCCAAGTTTAGGCAAAAGATGTTTTTCAGGACGAGGTGTTTTTTCTTTACACAATGCTTTTCTAGCAATCTTTTTTTTTTCCAAGTTGAATCCAGACGATTTTCCTTTGGACTGTCCAGAGAATTTAGTCAAGTCTTGAGGCTGGGGATATCAGTACAGAGCTAAGCTATCATGCAAAGTACTGCCTGCACGCTTATAGCAGCTTTTTTTTTTTCATGTGGAGTGTACTGAAGTAATTATACATGAAAATAAGTGTGCTGAAAACAATTGCACAATATTGTTCCCGTAGGCAGATATTATACCATGACAGTTTATCTTAAAGTCCTCTATTTTATGTGATGCACAAATGAACATTTCTGGATGGGATGCTGTCGACCCCAGAAAGGCTTATAGTCCTCCTCTGTGCCACAGCCCCCTGCAAAGGAAAAAGCTTGTAGACAGCCACAGATACAGCAGAACTAAGGAGAGAAAGGCTTCAGCTGAAGACAGTAAACACCTCATAAACAGAGCTGACTGGTCACACTGTTATGCCAAAGACTACAAAGAGTTTACATTTTTATCAGTTTTACTCATGCAGAAGGAAAAATATCTCGGATTTCTGTTATAAACAATGTATTAGGTCCATAGTTGACAAGAGTAAGCGCACAGGAATGGAAGTAGAGCAGATAACGGCACTGAAGTATCACAAAAACAAGACAAGTTTAAACGTGGAGAAAGACAGATACTGAAAACATGCCCTTGAATTTCAGGTCAAAGAGTAGCATTAGTGGTCAGCTGAAGAGCATGGACGGCGGACTGCGTTGTAATAAAGCTGATCTTAGCCAGGAAATTCTGTGTATGTTGCTGGAAATGTTTACAGTCAATTATCCACAGCAGCATACTCAAAAGCGTTGAGATCATATGAAATAACCAATTCTTGCAAAAAAGTCCCTCAGCAACAGAGTCCTCTCACTATCAACCAAGTGAACTGGGAGCTAAATCCCAAATAACCCAGATGGGTTAACCCAGATTCCTAAGGCGACAATATTAAATTTGCTCTGATAGAATAACACTTGTTCCAAAACCAGGCTTGACTTCCCCAAGAGAAGGAAAAGGGCTAACGCAGCCAGCAGAAAAGCCATTAGTTGCTACTTGGCCACATTTGTCACTGCTGGGGCTCCTTGGGTGCTCAAGCTTGAGCTTTAAAGCTGTGAAAAACCTGAGGCTGGGTGCCAGTGCGGTGGCACTAAAGTTCAACCTTGATCTTTTGGCACAACCGTCCCCAAATACGCAGTGCAATGCACAAAGCCTCTGCACAAAGCCTCTTCATTCTCTCAGAGCTGAAATAGAAGTACAACTTGACTTTTGCCCGAGGGATATGCCTCATCAGTCTCCTGTTGCCAAGTGTGAGAAATGAAAGAGACTGTGGGACTTTTTTACCTAAAAGATTGTTTCCTTCTCCCTCAAACTAACCCAACAGGCCTTCTCCAGATGTGCAACAGTAATGACAACATCATTGCCTTCAGTTACATTAGCCATTACAATTTCAGGTAAAAACATGAGTTTTCAAAAAGTCACGAGCCCCTAAAACCTGCAGATTATAAACAAAATGTTTGTCATTTTAATTATAATGGTCACTGCCTGTTCTTGTTCTGTCAGTGCTGCCCTTTGTGTAGAAACTTGGGTCATTAAAAAAAAATAACGAAGACAGAAAACATTTTGAGTGGTTTTACTTGAATATTTGATATTTCCCACTAATGCATTTCAGATTTATTACTGTAATGTGTTGGGAGCTTGTTCTATCCTCGAAGCACCTCATATGCTGGAAGAAAAGTTATGCAGTTCTTGTCAGTATTTTCACCCAGTTAATAGCTAATAGAACAGCCATCCATTAGCGGGCTATACCGCAATTTAAGCATTTTACCAACTCTCCAACCCTTAGCTGTGCAATCCTACTGCATGCCAGCCACGCTTGTCCCTGGGGCCTAGGAAGAAAGATCCTCGTGAATGTAATGAAAGTGAGGGCTCTGGCACAATGAATTTCGGCTTCTCCGAAGTCGGAGCTGTTAAGTAGTACTGACCGGCTGTCCTTTTATTTTGTGTCGCATGTAAAATGCACGCCCTGACGTGCCCCTGCTTCCTCTTTCCCGAGACGAATACCGTTCGCGTTCCCCCCCAGGTAACTGACTCATTTCTGACATCTCCATTAGCTGGGCACTGCCCTGGCACAGCGGGACGTGGGCTCTGCAGCACGAGCAGGCAGGGCTCTCGCTCTACCCACTCGAAGCCCCTCGGCTGAGATGTGTGCTCTGTCCGGCAATAAACAGCACAGCTGTCAGCCCAACACACACCTTTTCGGACCTTTCAGTTAGTGTCATGACTTAGGCACCGTTTGTAACCCGGGGGTCCCTTTCCCACCGTGAGCCGCAGCCCGGCCAGCCCGGCAGGCGCGATGCCAGCGGCCGCGGGAGGGAGGCTCGTTTTCCCACCGCTCCTTCTGCGGCAAAGAGACGCGGCCCCTCCGCGCTTGGGGCGCGCTGCGGGGCTGCAGCGGGGCAGCGGCGCTAATCTCCGCGCCGGCCGCTCGTCCCACGGCGCCTCGTTCCCCGCCATCGCCGCGGCCGCCGTGAGCGCGGAGCCCAGCCCGGTGGCGGTGGCGGTGGCG